>OY759275.1:29181299-29286299 GCA_963662155.1 Lamellibrachia columna | reverse complement strand
ACTGCACTCGAACTAACAAATTGAAAGCTTCCAATATTCGCAGAGACTGGTTCCAGAATCGCACACTGAAGTCAATTTAATTACGGCGATTAGTAGGTGCGACACCGCCAATACCCGAAGCGCCACCTACATGAAAGAGACGCACTGAGACCGTCGCATTGGGTTACATATCATCTAAACTAATCTACCTCCGCCGTCGCTTAATGACATTCACTGATTACTGGTGATAGTGACCGAGCCGATAATGGCGCCCTAATCTGACGATCAACAATTGAGTGATTTGTCAATTGAGTGATTTTGTTTCGCGGCTGCAATCCATCAAGTGCTCTAACGCTTGCTGTTGTTATACCACTGAGCCATAAGAGGTCAGACCACGGTTCCTGCAACGAATGCAGTGCCTGCAAATTCGTAAGTTAGTCAGTGATTTGTGCATTGTGAAGCAGATTGGAAAAGATCAACATGTTAACATCTTTATTGGCGACTTTCCTGAGGAATGATTATGCAAATTGTTGTTTTGCACACAAAAATGCTGCTTTTAACGGTACTCACTTTTGCGAGAGATTATATATATATATATATATATATATATATATATATATATATATATATATATATATATATATATATATATATATATATATATATATATATATATATATATTGTGTGTGCATGATTTTGACCAATCATGTTTATCAGTAGACCAAAAATATTTTTTTAAGGATTCGTATATTGAAACATGCAGTGTAGCGCTAAAGCGAGGCCTCCGGACATTGTGGGTGTCGTTACAGTGTAGCGCTAAAGCGAGGCCTCCGGACATTGTGGGTGTCGTTACAGTGTGGCGCTAAAGCGAGGCTTCCGGACATTGTGGGTGTCGATACAGTGTGGCGCTAAAGCGAGGCCTCCGGACATTGTGGGTGTCGTTACAGTGTGGCGCTAAAGCGAGGCCTCCGGACATTGTGGGTGTCGTTACAGTGTGGCGCTAAAGCGAGGCCTCCGGACATTGTGGGTGTCGTTACAGTGTGGCGCTAAAGCGAGGCTTCCGGACATTGTGGGTGTCGATACAGTGTGGCGCTAAAGCGAGGCCTCCGGACATTGTGGGTGTCGTTACAGTGTGGCGCTAAAGCGAGGCCTCCGGACATTGTGGGTGTCGTTACAGTGTGGCGCTAAAGCGAGGCCTCCGGACATTGTGGGTGTCGTTACAGTGTGGCGCTAAAGCGAAGCCTCCGGACAATGCGCGTGTAGTTACAGTGTGGCGCTAAAGCGAGGCCTCCGGAAAATGTGGGTGTCGTTACAGTGTGGCGCTAAAACGAGGCCTCCAGACAGTGTGGGTGTCGTTACAGTGCGGCGCAAAAGCGAGGCCTCCGGACAATGTGGATGTCGTTACAGTGTGGCGCTAAAGCGAGGCCTCCGGACAATGTGGGTGTCGTTACAGTGTGGCGCTAAAGCGAGGCCTCCGAACAATGTGGGTGTCGTTACAGTACGGCACTACATTGAGGCATCCGCGTTACGGAAAGTATTTCGAAAACTGACCAGCATTTTGGGACCAAAACGAAACATTGCATAAACATTAGACCGTTTTGTATTTCTAAATATTTAATCAAATTAAGATAAATGAAATAATGATCCGCCTGTATTCTGTCGCGATGTATTTCTATCGTCTCGCTGTCAGATTGTTATTAACATCCCATAGCTAACGGCTGATTGCTTTTTGCGACGGCGTCGTTTAATTCCTCCAAGACCGAACCCGATACGACCACATTTAGCCGTCGCGATCGTCGAACTTGGCGCGGGACGTATCAGCGTAAGGAGTCGGCGACTGGACTCGCATCCCCGGAGACAATAGTCCCGTTCCATTCGCCAGGTGGCCACGGTAGCTGATGAAAAATTGTGATAAACGAAGCTTTTATTTGCTACAAATTAATTAGTACACGCGCTTTGGAAAAGTGAGCGATTGATGCTAGCTGTTCGCTGGCGGAAAACGACAAAATGACGCAAGTGGCAAGCTCGTTTGTTGTAAAAAGTGAGAGTTGCGGCAATACGTGTGACATGAACGTTACGGCGTTTCATTTTCACCGGCCATTAAACTGTCCCCCGCGTGAGTTTCCCTCCTGTGATTTATGAATAATCTTCTGCATAAAAGTTGAATTGTTGGTCTTGCGGAATACAAACATGTCCATGCCATCAAAAGGCTGCCGTAAAATATGATAATAGTTTCACTTTTCAACATTTGTCGCAGCTGTTGCGTTCTTTCAATTGATCTCTTCGCCACACGGCGAAGGCAGATTTTATTCTCTGTTTATCCGTTCGCCGAGTGCTTCGTGTGAACGTGTCTGTGTCAGTGAGTAGGTGTTCACGGGTGTGTGAGCAGGTGTGAGTGCGCCTGAGTCTGACACAGTGATTGAGTGTGAGTGTGCCCGCGCGTGTGCGTGTTTCAAAACAACGTATGGATGTTTTCTCTCTGCGCTCACTCTCTTCCTCTGTCCCTCGCTCCATCTCTCCCCTGACCCTCTCTCCCCCTCTCTCCCCCTTCCCCTCTCTTCCCCTCTCTCCCTCTCTCTCTCTCTCCCTCTATCCCCAACTCTCCCTCCCCTGTCTATATCTCTCTCTCTCCTTCGCTTTCTCCACCCCCTCTCTTTCCCTCTCTATCTCTCTCTCCCTCTCTCCATACCTCCCTGTATCCCTCTCTCTCCCTCTTTCCCCCTTCTCCATCTCTCCCCTTCCCCTCTCCTCTCTCCCCTCCCCTCTCCCCCTTTCCCCTCCCCCTCTCTCCCCCTCTCCCCCTCTCCCCCTCTCCCCCTCTATTCCACCTCCCCGCCCCTGACACGAAGAACCACTCCGGCGACAAAGCCTCCATGCCGGGCGGTGTTGAGCAAGACCCGAGGGACGCGAATCGCCGCTCGCTCGCACGTTAATTACGTGTCGCCCTCTCGGCCGTCTTCAGGCGTCCGGCCGTCTTTCAGCGCCGCACAATGCCGCGGGTGTGGCTGACTTGGCAACACGTGAACGCTGACGCAGTCGGAGGTCGCCTCGACTAAATTGTTTGTTTAGGAGACGTCCAGCGAAAAGGGCCCATCGTAATCGGACGCGCCAAATTAGCACTCGGACTAGACCAGTCCGGCACGAGTAGTGTGTGCTGAGATTCCCTGGTGGCAACAAATGATACTTAGCGAAAATATGTCAACACCATCAACTTTGTAATTTTTTTAATTGCATTTCTGAGATTAAAATATTATCATAATCACAGCAAACAGATTTCCCTACATATGTTGTCTTGTTATTTCAGCTTAAGCGTTATTTCTTAAATGTGTCTGCTAGTCATCAGAAGAGTTATTACATTAATGTTTACTTTACTTTATCAGTATTATTAACAAATCCAAGGGTAAATATATTGGTCGTTGTCATCGTAAAATTGTCTTATAACTGTATACAATTAAATAACTTTACCGTCCAAATGTTTGTCATTGAACCAACATTTTTTATATTATTTTACAATTATCTGCTTAATTTGAATGTTTCGCCTCGAATAACCTGTATACATTGCGTGCCGAACTGCACAGTTGATATTGGTATACAAACAGGTAACGGATACAGTTGGGAGGTCAAGATAATAATAATAATAATTAACTTCTATTGCGCCTATATCCTCAGGAAACTGAGCTCAAAGGCGTAACAAAATATATTTATTAAGCGAAATCGTATAGGCATAGTTTGTACTATCGACGCGAGGCGAATATATGTTCTTGATGTTATATTTACGATAAAAACGAAAACACTGTGTACCTTGTTCAGCCGTCTGTTTATCAACTTAGGCCATAAATACACACATTTTAACGACGTTTGTTTTACGTAACCTCCTTCATACCTGTAATAAGCAACAGTTCTTACGTCAAGACTTGACAATTTTCAAGCATTTCGCTACAGCTAAAATCAAGCTAAAATAAAGTCGCGCGAGATTAGACCTAGGTGCCCTCTGACCTTTTGGTTTCACGTTGCATGGCGGAGACCTGGGTGCCCTCTGACCTTTTGGTTTCACGTTGCATGGCGGAGACCTGGGTGCCCTCTGACCTTTTGATTTCACATTGCATGGCATATACTCGGGTGTTGTCCATGTATGCGTTCATTTTAATTTGCATTTCTCATAAACGCTGTTCACTAAATTGGCTTCGTTATTTTCGATATATTTGAAATCGCAAGACACCATTTTTGTTCGTAGGTAAATGTTTAGTACATTGACCTGTATGCGGTAGATATTGGAGACCTGAAGATGCGTGGTTAATTTGGTGGTGATTTACCCAAGAATATAACACGTGCATTAATGTTTAGCAGAACAATTTATGCATTGTAAACACGTGTACGCATATTGATTAAAAAGAGATACACATTTACATTATTTTGCAAAGCATGCTAATTTGATGTCACGAACTGCCATCAAGTAGATTAGTTTTGGCTCTGCACGGGGTATCGTTGACACATGTCACTCAAATGCCAAGTGACCGCAATGGACGGCTTCTGGTCATTGCCAGTGACTAATGTCACATACACGGTGTATAATTGATAAAAATAATTAAATATACTGATGTTGGGATCTTTCAAGGTACAACGTCTAATTGTTATATAGCGTAATTTTAACAGCCTAGGTGTGTTTTAATAAACCACGATTTTGCCAAGACAATTTAACTGTGATCATATTTAATTTGAGTGTTCCGATTCGAATATCTTATTCACATATCATGCTGAAAAGCAAGGTCGATATTCATAAATAGTTAACGGTCAAATTAAACTTGTTTTTTTATGTTTCGCTAAAACACATTTGGGCGGTTAATATACTACAGTATATATATATATATATATATATATATATATATATATATATATATATATATATATATATATATATATATATATATATATATATATATATATATATATATATATATATATATATATATATACTTACATACATACATACATACATACATACATACATACTTACATATATATATATATATATATATATATATATATATATATATATATATATATATATATATATATATATATATATATATATATATATAAATATATATATATATATATATATATATATATATATATATATATATATATATATATATATTTATATATATATATATATATATATATATATATATATATTTATATATATATATATATGTAAGTATGTATGTATGTATGTATGTATGTAAGTAAGTATGTATGTATGTATGTATGTATGTATATGTATATGTATATGTATATGTATATGTATATGTATATGTATATGTATATATGTATATGTATATATGCATACGTATATGTATATATATATATATATATATATATATATATATATATATATATATATATATATATATATATATATATATATATATATATATATATATATATATATATATTATACATTTTACAATCAAAGAGATCCGACTTTGTACATTTAAAGCTGCATTTGGTGACTATTTGTAGAATTACATATTATATTTGTATAGTTTGTGAGGTAATATTACCGTGTATATGTATTCCATCGTACTGTGTTTTGCTATTATTTTATTCGAATGCAATCTCTGCTTTTTAAATGACCAGTTTAATACCTAATTTTATTCAATTGTAGTTTTTGCTTTATTACAATATATATATATATATATATATATATATATATATATATATATATATATATATACATATATATACATATATATATATATATATATATATATATATATATATATATATATATATATATATATATATATATATATATATATATATATATATATATATATATATATATATATATATATATATATATATATATATATAGGCGTATAAAATATCCAATAAAATACTGAACAGATAAAATATAAACAATATTATAAAACAGCCTCTCTCACACACATACAAATATATATATATATATATATATATATATATATATATATATATATATATATATATTTGTATGTATGTGAGAGAGGCTGTTTTATAATATTGTTTATATTTTATCTGTTCAGTATTTTATTGGATATTTTATACGCCTCTGAACATACTTTTTATTCAGTATTTACGGTGCTTCATAACAAAAAAGTTATTATTATTATAAACCAAGTGAAAAATGAACTGAACGAGGCGCGTTGAAGGACGTTGTGATCATCTGGTTGTGACGGATCGTTTCATCTTTCGACGCAAGCCTCAGTATGCGCCTTGTTATATATAATCCCGTCCATAAACGACAAGATATATCATGGCGTTATCGCCTAGGAGGCAATCGCCATTCTTAATGGAGCCTACAGCGACGATTTTAAAGTGTCGACATCTGTCGCCGAGACTTCTTCATCTTCGCGCAATCAATACGCCGATGAAAACGGCAACGTATCGATTGCGATTAAACCTGGCTGCGCGCAGGCATTTTCTATATGCTCGTCTTTTCTCATGAGTTACTGATCCGGTAAAGCGCTACTCTTCAAAAGCAATCTCTCGGACGTGGGATCGTGGAACGTACGGGATTGTAGCTTTTCAATCGCTCACTTCGCAGTTGGCTCAGTAGGCTGCAAAAAGGTGGGCATAAATGCGGCGTTGAAGTGCAGGGGATTGCGAGAGTACTCCGTCACGCCATCAGTGAATGGCCCTCTTTCGCAGACGCGGCGCGAAGCCAACACTTGATCGATCGTTGAAGAGGCCATTGTCGATACGCCCGAAGCATACGTTGCCAGCTTTGTGCATTGAAGCGCCACCTGGTGCCACCTGGTTGTGAAGTGACTCGTTCTGAGTGGTTCTGTGCTCGGTAGATTAGGGCTCGTATCGACGCCACGAGTTACTCGCCGCGAACCTAGCGGCGTTATCGCGCTAAAGGCAACACCGTGGCCACTTCAATCTCATCCAATACAAAGTCGATCCACCGAAATGTTTTGGAGGCAAGCTTCCTTGTCTACTTGCCATCTGGATGTTGTTGCCTTGGAGGGTTATCTTGTAAAACAGTCTTGTTAAATCACCGCCAATTTGTCCAACACAAACTCGGTCTAACTCGTGTAACATAAAGTCCATCCATCGACAACTCATCCAACACAAAGTCGTCTAACTAGTTCAGCATAAAGTCGATCCAACTACTCCAACACAAAGTCGATCCACCGCCAACTCGTCCAACACAAAATTTATCCACCAACAACTCGTCCAACACAAAGTCAATCGAACTCATCCAATACAACTTCAACCCAACTCGTCCGACACAAAATAATTTCAACTCGTCCAACACAAAGTCAATCGAACTCATCCAATACAACTTCAAACCAACTCGTCCGACACAAAATAATTTCAACTCGTCCAACAAAAAGTCGATCCAACCCTTCCAACACAAAGTCAACTCAACACAACGTCGATCCACAGCCAACTCGACCAACACAAAGTCGATCCACAGCCAACTCGACCAACACAAAGTCGATCCACAGCCAACTCGACCAACACAAAGTCGATCTAATATCAAATTGGTCTACTGCAAAATGGAACCTCTATCATGTCTAGAAACTACCCAAAATTACCCTTTTCTATATTCTAGTGGATACATCAAAGTTTCAAACATTTTGGCAGCCCAAATGTGTTTGAACGCGCTACACATGTTAAGTATAATCCTCCTGTTATGTTTAACTTGAATGTTTCGCCCCGAATATCATGTTTACATTACACGGAGAACGGCAATTCATAGACAGACAACAATCAACTTTGTTTACTCTACTTGGTGTACATTTCACCTATAGCAAATCTCCCACGGGTTTGGCTTAAGGCAAAAATATACAGTAAGGCAGAACCTAATTAATGCGGTTCCTCTCCACGGGATAACTGGAAATCAACATTCGTTATAATGCTAACTAATTTGTGCCAGTACCCAGAGGCGCGATTGGACTGAACGAACCAGCAGATGTGGATTGAGCAGCACCATTGCAGTATTAATGGATCACAGGTTCCATGTACAAAGTGTGAACTTGGTTTGAACGCTTAAACGAACCGTTGTAATTTGTGGTGAACTGCTACCTTATTCTAAATCACGAATAGGTTCACCTGGGGCAGCGCGGCCGCGTCCGTCAACACACTTTTTTTGCAGAATAATCGCGTATCCACGACAACGCGTGCCTGATCCTAGTCCGAACAATACAATGACCGAGTCCACGAAGAATGCACCGGACACGTGGATTGCTATATAAAAAAGTATCGCGTCTATTTTGGGCACCAGCGATCCCATGATACCTTGCGTTAAGAAATATTCGCCTTTCGCATAATAGAAAATTACGTTCGTTTGGGATTTACGAGATATTGACAAGCCAGGTGAAACAAACAACACAGTTTATATGACAATATGAAGACGAAACTAGGTTCGATGCTAGAAACAGACAGACAGACTGGATCGTTATCGACCGCCGTGGGTCGATAACGAGGCCCTTCCGGCCGCCATTGAAAGCATTGACATGTTCTTTCGCCGGCTACAGTGTCACGGGGCCATCGTTAGTACTAATTAGAAAAGCGTGTCAAAGATTCGGGGCGCGGCTCTAGGCACTGTGGGTGGCTATGACTCGACTTCACGGAAATGGTTATTTTGTATTGTCGTATTAAGTAATATAACCACACTATGGGGTTGCGTCGAACAACGTCACTGCTATTCCGTGTCAATACGGGCAGTTTCTGAACGATGACGTCATTGAACTTCCGGCTGGGGTGAGAAATCACAGATTCGAACATGTTGTGTTCAATACAATAGGCCGA
Organism: Lamellibrachia columna; assembly: GCA_963662155.1. Classification (NCBI taxonomy): domain Eukaryota; kingdom Metazoa; phylum Annelida; class Polychaeta; order Sabellida; family Siboglinidae; genus Lamellibrachia; species Lamellibrachia columna. The sequence goes on along the minus strand of OY759275.1, from coordinate 29,277,514 downwards.
CATTTTCAAATAGTGTATTATATGATTCATGAACATATCGGCCTTTTTATTGGGAGATAACATCCACCGTCAGATGTATTTATTTTAATTGAGAATCGAGTGATATGCGCACCCATTGTGACGTAGTAGCACACCCGTTATGACGTAATTGCCTGAACAATGAAAGTACAAGAATGCGAAACAGGTATAATTTACCAGCCTCGTTTGCATACATGCTTTAATACACGCACTCATCCAATAGACACGTGCAGTTACTTAGAATCTGTCCTCGTTAACTAATGGTGCATTGTAATCATTGTCATCATTATCATCATGTTATCATTATCATCGTTATAATCATATTCATCACTGTCCTCATTATTATTATTATCATTGCTATTATTTGAATTCATCAGAGCAGTGTTTTTATTTATTCCTGTAGCTAGAACAAACAACGAAGTTTGGACTGGAGATGTTTACCTTGGACCAAGCTGTCACCCAAGAAGTGAATCGAGAGTAAATGAAGGCCTTATTTATTCCTTTGTAATTTTTAACAACCCAGTATGCGATATGTGTGTTTATATACACACGTGCACCTTAATATACATTCGTAATCGTATACAGTGTTCGTGAATTATTTCAATTCGTCCAGGCAAGCAACCGCTGCTGAGAAAAGAAACACGCGACCTTCTAACTTGGCTAACTTAGCACCTGGCATGGCTTCAAGGATGAAATGGCATCAAGGAAAATCCTGTGTCAACTACGACAAGGAAGAACAAGCCAAGGCATACCAGCCATACCATTTATCGACGGTCTTAGTGAAGATGTAGGACTACAGCCTGGAGAACTGAACTGAACTGAACTGAAGACTGCAATGGGTGGATACAGACACTGGAGATAGGTGGTTGAAACCAGCAGAGTTCGACCGCAGTGGACGATACGAGTGAGAGAGATTGTGTGTGGTATTTGCCAGACCACGTCTCGTAGTTTGGCCATTAGTGTCTCTGCTCGGCGAGTCAGTCGACTTGAAAGGTACGGCGCTGTGATGTCCTCGCACGGTATCGACCCGGGGGAGTCTCCCTGTGTCCGGACCTCGCCGGGAAACTCTCTCTCCGGGGCACATCCGTCAGCCGGCACCGCCTCGCAGCAGCACTGGCGACGTCATTGTTGGTCGTAATGAGACACAGTGAAAAGGCAACCTTATTTCGTGATGCACGAGTTAAATGCATACATAAATATAAAATAATTATATATCGTTAATTATATATATATATATATATATATATATATATATATATATATATATATATATATATATATATATATATATATATATATATATATATATATATATATATATATATATATATATATATATATATATATATATTATAATATATATATATTAGATATATAAAATATAATATATGCACATATATATATATATATATATATATATATATATATATATATATATATATATATATATATATATATATATATACACACACATATAACAAGACTTCGCAACGAATATATATATATATATATATATATATATATTTATATATATATATATATATATATATATATATATATATATATATATATATACATACATACATACATACATACATACATACATACATACATACATACATACATACATACATACATACATACATACATATGATATGATATGATATGATATGATATGATATGATATGATATGATATGATATGATATGATATGATATGATATGATATGATATGATATGATATGATATGATATGATATGATATGATATGATATGATATGATATGATATGATATGATATGATATGATATGATATGATATGATATGATATGATACCACCGAGCTCTCGTTGCGAAGTCTTGTCATCGGCGGACACCGGACCACAAAGCACGCACACAAATGTCTAAAAGACCAGCTAAGCTTTCGACGGCCGTTGAGAGACGAACAAAGCTAGATAGAGTTGAAAACATGGCCCTAGCGAGCGAGCGACAGAAGACGACACAAAGACCTGACAGTGGGCGTCTTATGTGGCCTGCGACACTATACAGGCGTCTCATACATAGGTTCAGTCGACCTCTTCAGCGCTGTCGTCCCGTCCACTTGACCTGCTCGCGATGTCTTCGTCGTCGGCGTGACAGACGTTTCAAGCTGCGCTTTCTAATAAGAGACAGGTGTTGGAACGTTCGAGTGTTTAACACGCACCTGGCTGCCAGCGAGGTGTCACCAAAGTGCCATTTTGTCTGCCGTCGAGGGAGCGGTACTCCAATGGAGCATGGTCGCTGATGTTATGAGGCAAGCGGTGAGCCTGTAGCGGCCAGCCAAGGATGGTAGCTGATGTTATGAAGGAAGCGGTGAGCCTGTAGCGGCCAGCCAAGGATGCAGTCGATCGTAGTCTCAAGCGAGATCATGTATAAGGAAGCATGGCTTAATAAAGTTTGCGCAAACGTATATCCGTATATGTGTGTTCGTCACATAAGACAGTTTCAGCTATACGTTCCATTCTCCGAACGTGTACCAACACTTAACGTATAGCTTATAAGTTTATAGCTTATCTCTTACATAGCCAAAATTCAGCTTCAGCTATAGGTTTGAAGCAGCGAAATTGCCAATTATGCGCTAGTGTATTTTTGGCTTTCAGCCTTGCCATGTCTAGGTGATTTTTCACAAGCGGGGTGTCAACTTGTCAACTTAGGCGTAAGCTAACAGAAACATTATTAGTGTTTTCCCTGTGTTGCCAAAGTTGTAACTGTTAGATATCTAGGTTACATCGCATGTACAACTTAAGCATGGCTTCTTTAAAATAACGTCTACAGACTCATACTCACTTCCCGTATTTACGTATGCGCATATCGGCGAGAAATTTACGGAGAACACGTGACCAGCAAATTCAGCTGACGTCAGTACGTATACGTTACGGAACTAACTAAATGTAGTACTGAAAACTGGCTGGAACTATAAAGTCTCTATCCTTTTACACTTGTTCGCCATCCCAGAATTGAGGTTTCTGTCGTAAATAGCATCGACCCACGCAATAGAAACGGTTCTGCTGCAGCGATGCATCAGAAATAACAGCACCCCCTCGTGGCCAGGATGATGCATTGCATATAACATGTCAGGGCAAACTGGCGGCGGGCGGCAGTTAGTTATCGTCCATCGCGTGTTCACCGCACCTTCGAGCATGATGGACACATATATACGCATACATGCATGCATGTGAGTGAGTTTGTTCTCGTGCTTACGTCAGTGAGTGCACGTGCATGTATGCTTGCGTGAAATATTGCTATCACGTGGTGTTTCTCGTATCGTCTAGAACATATCAAACCTCGTTACACTTCACACAGACCTGTTCACGGAAACACCGAATTCACCTTCTCTGTGAATCATTATGTGTACGCTTGCATGCATGCACCCCTACGTTATGGCTGTGACAATAAGATATATATTATCATGAAATATTGATATAACACTTATAATGAACATATACATTCGTATATAATTAATAAAAAATACAGTATTTCTTTGTTTTTCATCCAAAGCAAAAGTACATTATTTGCCATCTTTGCTGAAGCGGAAGATGCAAGCGCCGATGCACGCTCTATAAATTCACTTCACAAACAACCATGTTCATTTATATATACGTATTAAACTGTAGATGACCAATGCATATGTGATAATATTCCTGCACATTCGCCTTCTATTTATGCCTTGCTAGGTGAAATTGGAGCTACGCTAAATGATTTTAGGCGCGTCGCGTTTCAATTATCGCATTCGTATAGCAGTAAGACAAGGTTGTCGTTGTACTGAATACCACGTCGTTTGTCCGATTAGCACCGATTTACACTTGAACCTGTTTGTGTGTGTGATTAAAGGTACCCGATGAAAAGGTATGGTGAATTACTCATCATGATTGCATACGATTAAGGGGTGCGTGCGTGCGTGCGTGCGTGCGTGCGCGTGTGTGTTTGTGTGTGTGTATGTGTGTGTGTGTGTGTGTGTGTGTGTGTGTGTGTGTGTGTGTGTGTGTGTGTGTGTGTGTGTGTGTGTGTTTCGGGGTGCGTGCGTGCGTGCGTGCGTGCGTGCGTGCGAGCGTGAGTGCGTGCGTGCATGCATGCGTGCTGAGATGAATCTGTGTGCAAATACATTGACGCGTGTACGTCACACACATGGACTAATATTCCTTATTCCACAGTAAATTACTTTATTTATATTATTTGCATCATGTGTACATGCTTACTATAGTTTGTTACGTGAATACTAATTATGGTAACTGATGTTGGTGAAGTACTTTTAATTATAATAATTGATGGTACTTCTAAACTGAAGTACCTTATTTGTATTTAAACATATTGAGAGAAACGTTGATGGGCGCATGCTGCATGTGTATTGTCTAAGGACAGCTGTGATTCTGGCATTTTCGCTGATGATTCTCTAATCATGGACAAACGATCCCGCGTGACGTTCGTCGAGTGTTGTACGTTACGTTATAACCAGCTCACCCTAACAGCGTCCACTTTATGGTAAGCAAGACCGGTCGATGGTCAAGATGACCGCTGCCACACCGGCTGGACTTAAGTGTCCCAGGTCACCTTGACGTGTGACGTGTGCGATTGTAATATGACATCCCTTGAGCTCCCTGTTACGTAGCAAGCACAAGGGATCTCTCCCCAGAAGAAACTCCAAAACATTCATCCATAGTTAGTAATTCTTGTCAAAAGTGGGAATTTTCGCAGTTTTATTCCTGTTGGATGGAGATGGGCTTCTAAAAACTGGTTGAAATAGGGGTATTTATTTACAATGCGAGTTCGTGTTAGATCAATTTTGGTGGCGTCTTCGCTGTAGTTGTTGATATCGGTGTTGTATTATTATTATTATTATTAATATTACTATTACTATTATTATTATTATTATTATTATTATTATTATTATTATTATTATTATTATTATTTATTATTATTATTATTATTATTATTATTATTATTATTATTATTATTATTATTATTATTATTATTATTATTAGTAGTAGTAGTAGTAGTAGTAGTATAGTAGTAGTAATAGTTGTTGTTGCCGTTTTGTGGTCATATAGTTGCAGTTGATGTCAACTTCATGCTACCATTGCTGTAGCTTGTGCTGCTGTCGATGCAATTGCTACTTCTGATACTGCTATACTATGGTGGGTGCTGATGTTGTTGTTCAAGTTACTGCTGTTGTTGTTGTGACAAACAAGGAATGCCCAATAAATATTATGGCGAACAATGATGCCATATAAAGCGACCGATCCACATATTGCGGTGACTCACCGATGTTTTCTCCTGGTGTGAGACAGAGCAAAACGTTCAGACGCGGGTGAGGCAAAGTGAACATCGCATTAGCTGACGAGACGACTTCACCGTGTTTTCCTAAGACGACATCTCATAGAAACAATGGCGATGATCGGCGTGCTTCGATTAGCTTTTGATCCCACGAGGTGTTGATTGTGTTTTCCTAGCACGACGCGAAAGTATCGCGAACATCTGCCGTCGCTCATCTCCGGCTTGTTTTGTCGCCGTAGTCGGACGAATGCGAAAAGGCAGTTCGAAGACAAAATGGCGCTCAGAGTAAACACACTGCGACAAACGACGCTCGCGTCGACAAACAGTGCAGTCTGTTCCGACACAGTTCCCGTCCCATGGGAACGATCGGGAGAGACCCTGCCCACGGAGGACGTGGCGCGATTGTTTGGTAACATATGGCGTTTGATATCTGAGAGCCTGCCATTACCCGCTTGTACGACCAGAGCAAGGCCTTTGATACCAATCGGCGGCACAGATCATTACAGTGATATTACTTGCTCGGTGAGGTGGAAACAAAACAGTGACCAGAACCGTGTATGTGACGGGTCGGTTGTGTACCGCGGCGGGGCTGGCAAAAAAACGTCATGGGCCAATTTTATTCGGTAAAACCATGCCTTATTCTTGGATGCATCTGCTCTTTCTCAGCTAACCATGAGAACCACCCTTTCGTCAAAACAATCTTCTCTCAACAACTACAATACCGAAATACATTTTACTTAATTAGCAAAAAAACATACATTGGTGTTCGTTTTAAAACAAATTAATCATAATATTATGATCTAAATAGGCATGGCAGTTTTTTATGATTTGATCTGAGCTTGCAAAATCTATACGAAGCTATAATTGGTGAAAGGATCGCTGTCGCTAATAATTTTGCGACAATCGAATTGTCGGTGTGCTGCAATTGACGACAAATGACGGTAAGAGCCGTGCAAACTCGAAGGTTGAAATGACAACACAACCGCGTTTTACGTCACAATCGATAATAAACGTTAAATAATATCTTTACGTCAATACCACTTTTTTATCGGACAATATGTGCACGATTCATCGCTATGTCTTCAATAACTGCCACATCGTGCATAAACAAACACACCTTGCAGGCTTCCTACACGTATTGGAAAACATGGAAAAGCACTGGATGTTTTAGTGTTTAATTCCAGGACATGGATAGCCTGGAAAATGTCACGTACTGTTTCACCTGTGTGTCCCAGAAAATGTCACGTACTGTTTCACCTGTGTGTCCCAGAAAATGTCACGTACCGTTTCACCTGTGTGTCCCAGAAAATGTCACGTACTGTTTCACCTGTGTGTCCCAGAAAATGTCACGTACTGTTTCACCTGTGTGTCCCAGAAAATGTCACGTACTGTTTCACCTGTGTGTCCCAGAAAATGTCACGTACTGTTTCACCTGTGTGTCCCAGAAAATGTCACGTACTGTTTCACCTGTGTGTCCCAGAAAATTATTTATGTTATTACCAGAATTCCAGTAGTCATCACTGTACCACTGCAACCATTGTAGCAAAATGAACTCTGCAGTTTGAAGGTTAAGTACGTTTATTTATGCTTAACGCATAATGTGTTTTGTAACAATTACTGTTACATGAAATTGCACATTATTACAATTTCCACTATAAAATGTGTCACGCGTTCATGATTTATCACATTGCGGACACATGCCTTGTCGTTGAAATTATAAATAATGTCCTGGAATTATGTTATAACGAGCAGGGTGGGAACCCTGTACCTGACCACGCATTAAAACCACATTCGACAAACATGTTTTATTTTTGGACCGACCAATACACCACTAACATGAATTCGTGGAACATTTAGTATGCGATTTTGTGAAAGCTTTTTGAATGCATAAAACGTCGAGGCATTTCCAAGTTTAGCTGCTCTTAGCGTAAACCAACACTGTAGTAATTTCGTTCGCTGCGCGTTGTCTCAATGTGGTCAGTTGTATAAATAAGAACCTGGCTATATACAGTGGTGGATGTGACCGAAGTATTCGCGCAGTGAGTGGCAACTGCTTGCCAGAGACGTCTGGAATGAACAGGTCTGCCAGGGGGTGAAGTGTAAAGCGCTTTGAGCTGCTCCAAGGACTGGATACCGCGCCACATAAGAACTTACATTTCCATCCACCTACCGCTATCAGCCACTGCTAATGGCTGTCATTTTACCACATTAAAATTTACTGCACAGCACACGAACACAATAAATTCGTCCACAAATAAATCACATTCAAAGCACATTTCACAAATACATTGGGCATACATTCGTAACATCGGCCGTGTCTAAACGGCCATGTCATTATTTGTATTATGTTTGGGTCCATATGATACTTGCGCGGCACACAGTGTTAGATTTATTGTTGATTTTTGGCCGCATATCCACGCGTCAATGATGGAATAATCCCTCATGTACGAAGACAGAGTCCGGTTTGTTTGGGCGACAAAAGACGAAGAGCTTCTCCCACGTTTCTCGAAACAAAAAAATCTGTGACAATAGTAAAACCATATCGTAACTTTGCGCACACTATGTGACCTGATTGACCTTGACCTTTGCTTTTAGTGGCGAAAACAATGAAAGTACGCGTCTTTGTTTCTCGTCGAGGGGCCAGCGACGGAAAACATTATATCCAACGACGATTCTCACGGTGCCAACGTCCTCTGAATAGACTCTAGAGCTACGACATGAAAAGACAATTAGCTTACGGTTTACAGACGGACTTGCACGATCGTTCCCTGGGGCGCAGGCGCAGTGCTATTGTGGTCGCTTCACGCGCCCCACTGCCTTCTACGGGCAATGCGCATGCGCACACACGCTCAAATGAGTCATCTATCGGAAAATTGACACACTTTTAAAGCCACACGTTCAGCAAAGTGGACCAAATATATGTGATATAGTTCGTTATCTTCGTAATAGTTATACTAGTTTCAGTAGGGTAACCTGGAGCAGCGCGGTCCCCATATGGAAAACTTTCAAATTGTATATCATTCAACTACTTTTGTATGTCTTTAATGTGTTCACATTGTGGACAGATGTGTGTATTACCCATTGGAAAATTATTTTCAGTAAATAAACCACCTAGCTAAGGTGCATTTGAAAAAAATATTAAGAGCACCCAAAAAAAGCCGTTTTGCCCCATCCCTGGGGCAAGACGATCCTCTGCCTGGGGCAACACGGTCTATGAAACCCTCCCCGTGGTATTCGATTATATGAACGAACTATTGCCTGAAATTTAAATGTGTGTGTGTGTGTGTGTGCGTGCGTGCGTGCGTGTGTGTGTGTGTATATATATATATATATATATATATATATATATATATATATATATATATATATATATATATATATATATATATATATATATATATATATATATTCTGCGATCGCTGCATTGGCTGCCGATCAAGATGAGAGTAACATTCAAGATCTGTACTTGCATGTATAAGATCCTGCATGGCTTGGCCCCGGACTACCTCAATTGTGCGATAGCTCGCAACGCGCCTACTCGTGCATTGCGATCGGCGAGTGACACAACATTGCTCGCAGTGACGGTGCCGAGGAGAACGGTCGGAAGGTGCAGCTTTGCAGTGGCAGGTCCAACCATGTGGAACAGCTTGCCTAAGAGTGTGAGAACAACTGAGACATTGGCAGCTTTCCGAAAACAACTAAAAACTCACTTATTTCGTTCACACTACCTGCCTTGATGACACTGATTTGTATTCTATGACGCTGCTTGGTTTTAAATTGTTCGGTTTAAAATCGTATTTTTACACACTAATTTATTGTTTTATAATGATTTATCTTAGATTATTTATTTATTTTTACTTACTTATTTCTCTTAGATTACTTATTAGTCTATATTTTAGATTTGGTCAACACGTCATAGTAATGTGTTCTTATTTATCTTAGCTTATTTACTTTTTTTATCTTAGCTTATTTATTGTTATCTTACCTTATGTATTTAGTGAATTTATATTTTAGATTTAGTCAACATAGCATATTATTGTGAAGCGCTTTGATTGGTATTTAGTTAGCTAAAAAGCGCTATATTAAGAAACGGAATTATTATTATTATTATTATATATATATATATATATATATATATATATATATATATATATATATATATATATATATATATATATATATATATATATATATATATATATATATATATATATATATATATATATATATATATATATATATATATATAATTATATATATATATATATATATATATATATATATATATATATATATATATATATATATATATATATACAAATGGTGTGATAGTAATATATCAGGCCATTATGGTTGCTAAGTTTAAATGGGAGTTAACTTATAATACATACCTTGCTATCCATAAGACACAGGGACCGTCTTGCCCCACAGACATAACGTGTGTCCATTGCCCATTTTGTATTGTTTGACCTGTCAACTTATTAATAATATGATCCTGTCACAAATTAAATCCATGATTCGCACCGTTATATAGTGAGTCTTACCATTTTACTAATGGCAAAACATTAAAACACACTGATTTACCTACGTCTGTCTCTTGCTGAGCTTTCGAGGTGGGTAGCAGATATAAGTTACCTTCATCTTGTACCAGATTTGGGAACGTTCAGATTTATATATTTTGCGGACGTGGTGGGGGGAGGGCCGTCTTACTCCCAGGGGCCGTGTTGCCCAGGTTACCCTATATTTACAGTGTAGTGTGTGTAGTGATCACTTCGAATTGTAACAAAGGTATAATGTTACAATACCCATGGTATCCAATACACACGGAATTTTACTGTGTTTAAATATGTGTAACACAATAACGTCGACTTCCTGGATGTCATCAACATTTTATCAGCGACAACCATAAATTATTATATTAAAGATAACACAACACACACACGCACTCGCGCACACACGCACGCACGCACGCGTAATATATACTATTTTAAAGCTACACACACCGTAACTCAACGTGACGCCCACAACAAGACTGATATTGCTTGTATTGCATGCGTGCACGTCATAATGATATCCAACGTTTGTTGATGTTCTTCTATTTTAAAATGAATTGGCTTTTACGTCCACTGGACCGACCCTTCAGTGAACCAATCTTCTCTTTGTTCGTGCACGAATTCACGCGAACACGCACACATGTAAACATGCATGCACGAGTGTGCACCTGCACGCTAACACAGAGACAGGCGGTCGAAACCAAATCCTCTCCCAAATATGATTTTTTGTTCAGTTAACACATTTGATTACGATATTTGCCTTAGTAACTGTTTTCTTTAAAAGCAACAACAACTACAATAACTACTACTACTACTACTACTACTACTACTACTACTACTACTACTACTACTACTACTACTACTACTACTACTACTACTACTACTACTACTACTACTACTACTGCTGCTGCTGCTGCTGCTGCTACTACTGCTACTACTACTACTACATGGGTAGCATAACGAATATGTTTGGTAGTCAACACTATTTAAACTAGAAGCGCAGGGGGGTTACTTAGAAATGCCTCAAGCAGGACAAGAGGCCGCTAGTACATATAAGCCAATAACAAAATGTCCGAAAAACATGTCTGAAGCAGGTTATAGATGCGTGTGTTTAAATGCTAGGAGTATAATAAATTAATAAATAAAAAAAACGAATTAAACATTATGGTAGAAGATATTGACCCTCACATAATTGGTATAACCGAATCATGGGCCAACACAGACATTACAGATGCTGAACTAGGATTGACAGGATACGTAATGTTTAGGAGAGATAGAATAGGAAAAAGGGGAGGGGGAGTTATTTTATATGTTCAAGAATCTATTCAGGCTTATGAAATAAAATTAGAAAGCGAAGCAGATTACGATGAAGCTGTTTGGTGCAAAATAGTTTCAGGAAATTCAAAATTAACTATAGGATTAGTCTACCGAAGTCCAAACATAAACGAAGCGGATAACGCAAAAATACAAAATATATAAAGGAAGTTAGTAAAGGGGAATGTATCATAATGGGAGATTTTAACCATGGACACATACAATGGAAATCTCTAGAGAGTACAGGCGGTGATGACCAACAATTTTTATTTTTAATTCAGGAGAGCTTCCTTACTCAGCACGTGCTAGAACCAACCAGGGGAGAAAATGTATTAGATATAGTTTTATCGTCACAAACAGAATTAGTCGACAATGTAAAAATACATGAACCATTGGGTAACAGTGACCACAATCAAATACATTTTGACATCAACGTAAAATCAGAAAGTAAAAATAAAAAAATGTATAGGAGAAACTTCCACAAAGGTAACTATAAAGATATGAGAAAATACTTAGCAAAGCTAGATTGGAATAACATGCTGATGAATAAGACCGCAATTGAATGTTGGAATATTCTAAAATATGAAATTGAGAGTATCATCGATAAATTTGTTCCCTTGAAAACACAAGGAAAACGGTCTAGAAAGAAACACTTGTCAAAAGAAGCTATTAGAAAAATAGTGTTTAAGCAAACTATGTGGGGGGTTTATAGGCGTACCAGAAAGGATAAGACTACGCAAATTACAAAGAGGCACTTAACCTAGCTACAACTGGTGTTTCCAAATGGCAGAGGTCCTGCATGAGTATTTCAGCTCAGTATTTACCACAGAAGATATCAGCTCACTTCCAGTTCCATTTACTAAATTTGAGGGAAATAAATCAGAACATTTACGGCAGTTATTTGTAACTCCTGTAATGATAGCAAAAAAAATTAAGAAGATGAAAGACAATAAATCACCTGGAGTTGATGGGATACCACCAAAACTGCTTAAGGAAATTGTTGAGCAAATTAGTACACCACTTGCAAAATTGTTTAACTTGTCACTAGAAGAAGGAATAGTTCCATCAGAATGGAAAGAAGCAAACATTACGCCACTATTTAAGAAGGGATCGAGGAACAAGCCAGAAAATTACAGACTAGTGAGTTTAACATCAGTTATATGTAAATTACTCGAAACATTAATTAGAGATCACATGGTGGAATTCCTTGTAAAACATAATTTAATAAATACATCTCAACATGGGTTCCTAAAAGCAAGGTCATGTCTAACCAATCTCTTGTGTTTTTTTGAAGAAATTACAAAGTGGGTAGATGACGGGTCACCAGTGGATGTTGTCTACTTAGATTTTCAGAAAGCTTTCGATAAAGTGCCACACCAAAGATTGATACTTAAACTAAAAGCCCATGGTATAGGCAATGATGTAATCAACTGGATAGAAAAGTGGCTTACACACAGAAGACAGAGAGTAATAGTAGACGGTGAGATTTCAAACTGGAAATCGGTTTTGAGTGGGGTACCACAGGGATCAGTATTAGGCCCTATACTGTTTTTAATATATATAAATGATCTAGAAGATGACATATCTAGCAAAGTACTCAAATTTGCAGATGACACAAAAGTATTCAGAAAGGTTACAAATGATACAGATAAACAAAGTTTACAGGATGATCTAGATAAATTAGTTAAATGGTCAGAAAAATGGCAAATGTTATTAAATTTTGGGAAGTGCAAATGTATACACATATAGGGCATGGAAACATGGACGAAGAATATAAAATGGGGGATGCTGTACTAGGTAGAACCACACAAGAAAAGGACTTAGGAGTAACATTTAGTGCTGACATGAAAGTTTCAGAGCAATGTGGGATTGCTGCTTCAAAAGGAAATCAAATTCTAGGGCTAATTAGGAGAACTATCATGTATAAGGAGAAACAGCTAATTGTACCCCTGTACAAAGCAATAGTTAGACCACATTTGGAATATTGTATTCAAGCATGGAGGCCGTATCATAAAAAGGATATAAACAAGCTAGAAAGAATACAACGAAGAGCAACCAAAATGATTCCAGAATTGAGAGACCTTAGCTATGAAAGTCGCTTATTACAATGTGGTTTGACAACACTAGAGACCAGGAGACTAAGAGGAGACCAAATAGAAGTATTTAAAATAGTGAACGGTTATGAGGATGTTGATAGGAATATGTTCTTCAAACTTAAAGAAGGCAGTAGAACCAGAGGACACAAAGCAGCATTAGTTAAGGAGCAGTGTAGGTTGGATGGACATGAGAAAGTACTCTTTCTCACAGAGGGTGATAAATGAATGGAACAAACTGCCAAATGATTGTGTTAATGCTAGTAGTGTGAATATGTTTAAAAATAGAATTGACAGATATTTGATAAGGGTGGGCTACACATAGATGAGAAAATTGTTGGACTCTGGATAAGCCAATGGCTTCCTTGTCCACTTTGCCATCTGGAACTTGTTATTTGGGATGGCAATCTTGTTAAATCTTGTTAAATCTACTACTAATACATGAAGTTGACATCAACTGCAACTATATGACCACAAAACGGCAACAACAACTACTACTACTACTACTACTACTACTACTACTACTACTACTACTACTACTACTACTACTACTACTACTACTACTACTACTACTACTACTACTACTACTACTACTACTACTACTACTACTACTACTACTACTACTACTACTACTACTACACTTCTGTGCCGCGCATGGAGTGGACACGTGCAGCTTATACACTTGTGTAAAATTGTGTACATTTATTAAAGCAATTTCTTTCTTGTCTTGTTACCATGGACATAATGCATATTGTATGTACTCTTTTGTCCGAAATAAAACAATGATTGTTTGATTTCGGTTAATTACAATCTCAGCATCAATACATCAACAGCGAAGTTTGTTTTTGACACTGCAAACCACAGTTAGGGTCTTTGGAACCAGCATTGTTGATCCCTTATATATTAGCTTGATAAAAAAAACACTTCGAAATAGTATGTGTTCATGCAAGCGTGTCATACACGCATGCATTATCGCGGTAACATGCACTCTTGCACGACTATGTGTTGGTTAGAGTTCAGCTTCAAAGCGTGGACGTTGTGAGTATGGTCCCAGCCTGCGAAATCCGATTAAATGACGTCACTCGCGGGTAGTGCTTGCACTGCGTTCATCACGGGCTCCACTGCAGTCCGCAGACACCACTCGGGTTTAAACGATCACACGGGCTCCACTGCAGTCCGCAGACACTCACTCGGGTTAAGCGTTAAGCGGTTTGACGCTCGACGTTTCTTCGTCTCGCGACGATCTGCGGTGATTAGGCGTTACGTGAATACGTATCTGCTGCAGTGAGTGAGTGAGTGAGTGAGTGAGTGAGTGAGTGAGTGAGTGAGTGAGTGAGTGAGTGAGTGAGTGAGTGAGTGAGTGAGTGAGTGAGTGAGTGAGTGAGTGAGTGAGTGAGTGAGTGAGTGAGTGAGTGAGTGAGTGAGTGAGTGAGTGAGTGAGTGAGTGAGTGAGTGAGTGAGTGAGTGAGTGAGTGAGTGAGTGAGTGAGTGAGTGAGTGAGTGAGTGAGTGAGGACGCGTGTGATGCTGACGTTCGCTTGTGTGGGACGGCAAACGCACAACGGATGAAGGAAGTAAAACTGGTCGCCATTAGGTAAACTATCCTACAACGTGGCACTATGTGCTTGTTTCCATATACAATTAACCGTTGTAAAAGTAATAAAATTACAGAGATAAAAAGTACAATATTGGCAAAAACAATCGTCGTAATATGCGGTGCCATAAACCATTGCTGACCGGGTAAATCATGTGCAAAATCTAGAAAAGCAGAATTCCTCGGCCACGTGATGAAAAAGAGAACTGTAAAACTATAGAGAGAACTAGGGAGAACTGGAACATCTGGTGACTAGGGACACCGGGAAACATTTAAGGGGGAAAGAAACAGATGTCCTTCAAAGAATTAAAATCCTCGATGATCCAGTAACCTGATGCACTACATAACTTTTGCAACATATATATATATATATATATATATATATATATATATATATATATATATATATATATATATATATATATATATATATATATGTATAACTTTTGCAACACACATATATATATATATATATATATATATATATATATATATATATATATATATATATATATATATATATATATATATATATATATATATATATATATATATATATATCTGTGTGTGTGTGTGTGTGTGTGTGTGTGTGTGTGTGTGTGTGTGTGTGTGTGTGTGTGTGTGTGTGTGTGTGTGTGTGTGTGTGTGTGTGTGTGTGTGTGTGTGTGTGTGTGTGTGTGTGTGTGTGTGTGTGTGTGTGTGTGTGTGTGTGTGTGTGTGTGTGTGTGTGTGTGTGTGTGTGTGTGTGTGTGTGTGTGTGTGTGTGTGTGTGTGTGTGTGTGTGTGTGTGTGTGTGTGTGTGTGTGTGTGTGTGTGTGTGTGTGTGTGTGTGTGTGTGTGTGTGTGTGTGTGTGTGTGTGTGTGTGTGTGTGTGTGTGTGTGTGTGTGTGTGTGTGTGTGTGTATCATGCACCTGATTATTGTGAAACGAAAGCTCAATAACTTAATGAAGATTTTATATAATTATTAACAAACATTTCTTTGCGCATGCCCAAACATTTTAGAGTCACTACTGGGACGTGAAGCGATGATATTTTAGTCACATGGCCTTTGACAAACGCATATTACAAAACGCCTTGTTCAAAATGCACAAAACAGTAAGGAATACCTTTCTGAAAAAATGTGAGAACTATGGGTTAACCGTAGGAGGTTGACATGTATCGGCGATATAGTTAGTCGCATTCGTTATATCCACAACATAATTGTCTTTATAAAACATGCTCATATTGGAGCGCAGCCAACGGTAATGCGATTTTACGATTGGCCAATAATCATATTGCCTGCTCAATTGGCCAACACGGCGATTATTTCAACGTCTCGGCCTGAACTGCACGGTGGCCGAGTAATTTAAACGGATCATGGAACAGGAAAATTAAATTAACCAGCACATTAATATAGATCATGTGATCCGTGTGAAGTGCGGTCGGAATGAATAGACAAAATATTTAATAATGCACGTTTAAGTTTCGACCGACGAACCGCGAGGCGCCTGCCCGCCACCATTTTGTGAGTCACCAGTGATCCTTGAATTTGGGCCGATTAAGTTTGATTGAACAATCACTGTTTTCTTGGTCCATTTTACACTGAGCTGGCTTACCGGGAAACGCACCGCGTGCACCTGTTACCGCAAGGGTCTGGCTAACACACTCGGTCCTTCTTCAGAACAGACTGCGATTTGCATATATTAAATGTGTCCGTCTCCTCAGTTCGATTTAAGCTTATCTGATAAAAAAATTTTTTTGCGAAAATTCAAACCTATACCTAGTATCCATGCTAGCTCGTTCGTGCGACTTTTGAATGTAGGTTTTTGTGAAATCACCAGGTAAACTATCACATTATTTAATGCTTAATGCAGCATTGATTGAAGTGAAAACAGAAACGTTTAAAACTCATGAATTTCGGCTTTAGCTAAATTTCATAACTTTGTCAGCTAGAGGATGAAAGCCTCGCCCATGAAAAAATAGAAATTTTTTATTAAATCGATTGTGGATGTTACATATAGACTATTCACACACTACCTAGTTGTACATCAACTAACAGGATTTGTGATAGGCTAAATCAGTTGAGGACAGAGTGTTATCTGAACGACTGTTTTATGTGACATAGGCAACTGAAATTCATTAGCATTAATAACATTATATGTTATTTAAAAATAATGTCCCTACAAAACGTGTTACCATCGTGATGTTTCAGGTGTAATATTTCAGAACCTACACAATTTGGCAATTAAATTGGAAGTATAATTATTTTATTTACATTAACTTTGAGATCGAAAAATTAAGGGAATGTGTGCACTTTAATTATAAGAAACCCCATATTAGGTAACCCATGAAAATTGTTGTACATTCCCTTTGATAACGTGAACATCGAGTTTGGCGTGGTCTATTAAGTAGGTAGGAAACACAGTAATTCACGAGCATATTTTCACTGGCTAATGGCACGGTGATCTACAAGCTTCGAGTGACTTTCCCTGGATGACTTTCTCATGCATGGACGTGTCCAGAGCACTATGGACATCGTTAATTGTGTCGCGGTAAAGTATCGATGTATTAATTGTATAACGGTAAATCTGTTATTAATGTAACAATTATATCAAGATAAAGTATCATATCGATGTATCAATATTGTCTAAGGCACGGTAGTGAATGGTAGTGAATGGTAGTGAATGGTAGTGAATGGTAGTGAATGGTAGTGAATGGTAGTGAATGGTAGTGAATGGTAGTGAATGGTAGTGAATGGTAGTGAATGGTAGTGAATGGATGAACGTGTACTCATAGAAACATGGCGTGTGTATGCACAATCCGTAACAGAAGTGGGCCGTAGATAATTATAGCCGTAACAGAAGTGAACTTATAGAAACATGGCGTGTGTATGCACAATCCGTAACAGAAGTGGGCCGTAGATAATTATAGCCGTAACAGAAGTGAACTCATAGAAACATGGCGTGTGTATGCACAATCCGTAACAGAAGTGGGCCGTAGATAATTATAGCCGTAACAGAAGTGAACTTATAGAAACATGGCGTGTGTATGCACAATCCGTAACAGAAGTGGGCCGTAGATAATTATAGCCGTAACAGAAGTGAACTCATAGAAACATGGCGTGTGTATGCACAATCCGTAACAGAAGTGGGCCGTAGATAATTATAGCCGTAACAGAAATGAGCGTCTTGTAAAACAATTGTAACCGCCTTGAGTGATACTAGTTTCGAATTAATAATGGAATAATTGCTGTGTTGCTTTGGTTTAGAATAATTTACAAGTTACACATATTAAACTTTGAAAGAAGGTTAACATGATGTCAAGTTAATAGGCCTATATAGAAAGAATAACAGTTTCAAAGGCTGGAGAAAATAGCCTCCTCTTTGAGGTTGTGTTTTATTAAAATTTGGAAGTTGTGTTATAAACTGCTTAATTTTTTATTATAATATATAATTATGTGCCATAGAGGTGTTTTTTTTTGTAACAGCCGTAGGTACTGTCATTTGGCACCACCTTTTTCTATATGAACTTAATTTTAAAATAGATGTGTAATTACTTACGGAAGCATGTTAAATCAAAGCGTGTGGTGACATTCATTGACGGATAAAAGGTACCCGCGGTTATAGGTGGGGCAGTTTGTGGTTTGTAACTTGGCATTATAAATGTAAAAACACACTGCACACTTATATACGCACATCCTGGAGCGTGTTTTTATTCGCGCACATGCCGCGCACGTTGTCAGAATACTTGACGTACGTAAATAGCACACACAACTGTAGCCAAACAGTGCCACTGACGGAAATAAATAATCGACCTAATAACCTAGTTATAAATAAATTAATAGCACAGTGCACAACGATACCTCACACGACCACATCGCCATAGCAGTCATGTACGTAACAAACCACATTATATAACGAATACGTCGCTACGGCCTTCACGTACGTCACAAACCACAATATAACGAACGTTTCGCTATTGCATTCACGTACGTAACAAACCACATTATATGATGAACACTTCGCTATAGCATTCACGTACGTAACAAACCACACTATAAAGAACATTTCGCTATTGCCTTTAGAAGTGGAAAAAGGCACTTAATACACACGCACACGCACACGCACACGCACACGCACACGCACACGCACACGCACACGCACACGCACACGCACGCGCACGCGCACACGCACACGCACGCGCACGCGCACGCTACACGCACACACGCACACATACAAACACGTATAAATAGTATTGCCGTGCTTCATAAAGTTAGGAGATTACTGGAATGTGTGCATGCCTTTGCATGTCTATATACATAAATACGCACATAAATACAGTGTGTGTATATATATATATATATATATATATATATATATATATATATATATATATATATATATATATATATATATATATATATATATATATATATATATATATATATATATATATATATATATATACATATATACATATATATATATATATATATATATACCTATATATACATATATACTCAACGGTTTTTATACTTTTAGCGGTCGATAAAGCGAGGTCTTTCTGTACAATATATTAATTGTGACGTATATTTACATTCGTTACCGTGTCGTGAAGTCGTTATTATGAGAGGAACGTTTCTAGTAGAAGGGCGTCGATCCAGACAAGAGCAGAGGTTTGGTCGCTAGAGTCGGGGCCCTGGTCTCGTGTCCGTTCAAGTTCGCCAGCGCCATCTGGTGCATCAGTGTCGCCGCCGTCTGGCCAGAGATGGCGCTGCGGTGCTGCGGAGAGAACATGGCCGCCGCTGCGGGGAAGGCTGACTCGGAGTGCGCCTGCGCAGGCCCCGCGGGCGCGCAGTCATCATGCAGTTTCCGCATGTGCTTCTTCAGGTCGAAGTTGCGACAGAAACCCTTGCCGCACAGCTGGCACGTGAACGGCTTCTTGTCGTTGTGCGTGTGCATGTGGAACGTCAGGTTGTACACTTGATGGAACGCTTTGTTGCACACGCGACACTTATACTGTTTGTCGGCGGAATGCGTCAGTTTGTGGTTCTTGTAGTTCCCCTTCTGGTGAAAGCCCTTGCCGCAATATTCGCACACAAACGGCTTGTAACCCTGGTGGATGCGCATGTGCGTGTTGAGGGTCGACGACCGGTTGAACGCCTTCTGGCAAGTGGCACACTTGTGGGGCTTCTCCGCCGTGTGGATGATCTTATGCCGACACAGCGTGCTCGCCTGCCGGAAACCCTTGCCACACACCTTACAGACGAAGGGCCTGGCACCGGTGTGTACGGGCATGTGACGTGTAAGGTTGTAGTGCGCGTTAAATATCTTCCCACACTCCGGACATGTGAACGTCTTGGCCGGTTTCGCCGCGGGGGATTTTCGAACGGCGTCCGTGGCGGTGGTGCGCCGTGGTGTGGTGTCCGGCGACGAAGTGGCGGTGGAGCTGTCGGCGCCACCGTCGGTGAGTTTGTCGTCGAGTCGCCGACGCTTGCACGCCGACGCCGACAAGTCCAGCGTTGTGTCGCCCTCCGATTCCGTCGACTCTACATCATCGTTGGCGGGAGTGATCGCTGGATATCTAGCGGGCGACACGAGCGACGTTGTCGCTTCGTGTCGCTTCCCCTGTCCGTAGAACTGCGCCATTTTGAGGGAGTCCGCGTAATTACGTCCGTAGCTGTCCGCGGCCGCTGCCGCGCACATATTCAGGTAGTTCCTGCATCCCAGTTCGGATTGATACGGATACTGCGGAAACACGGGGCCAGCATAGCATGTTCCCATGCAAAACGCCGGATGCACGTACGGTCCCTGCTTCGACATGGCCAGCAGTCGCCTAGCGGAAGTCCGGCAGTGGTCCGCACGCTGTTTCTGCTGCTGCAGCTCCGTCAGAAGCCCCAGGCGGAAGCACTGCGCAGAGGCCGCAGCGGCGACGGTCGCGTGCGTTGCTATGGGCAACACGGGCAGTCGACGTGGCGTCACTTCCAGTGAGCTCGGTGGTGAGCGACGTTTGCTGCTGTCGGTGTCCGTGCCGATTATTCGGGCGATGGAGAAGGCGAGCTCAGTACGACCGCCATTCGTCGGCTTGACGGAGTCCTTGGTCGGGGAGGAGGCGTGGAGAGACGTGGCCGACAGGCGGGAAGGCAGTAGGGCAGCCGCGCCCGGGCGCTCTTCAACGGTACAGTTCATGGTTTCGGCGACACACTCGTACAGCAGAACACTAAACGTAACAACAATAACAAGTTATACATCGGATCTAATTACTGAAGTTTTTCTTTAAGCATACCTTTTCCAATAACCATAAAACAACCCACCCACCCACCCACCCACCCACCCACCCACCCACCCACCCACCCACCCACCCACCCACCCACCCACCCACCCACCCACCCACCCACCCACCCACCCACCCACCCACCCACCCACCCACCCACCACCCACCCACCCACCCACCCAGAAGAAGAACTGCTTGACTGCCCCAACGTTCAAACTTGACTGCCCCAACGTTCAAACTTGACTGCCCCAACGTTCAAACTTGACT
The DNA here is from genome assembly GCA_963662155.1 of Lamellibrachia columna. NCBI lineage: Eukaryota > Metazoa > Annelida > Polychaeta > Sabellida > Siboglinidae > Lamellibrachia > Lamellibrachia columna. The sequence goes on along the minus strand of OY759275.1, from coordinate 29,256,118 downwards.
GCCCCAAAGTTCAAACTTGACTGCCCCAACGTTCAAACTTGACTGCCCCAACGTTCAAACTTGACTGCCCCAACGTTCAAACTTGACTGCCCCAACGTTCAAACTTGACTGCCCCAACGTTCAAACTCATCCATGATGTCCATGGTAGTCGAAAGGTTTTAATGTATAAAATAAATATATATGTTTCAACAATACTTTATTCAATGGAAATAATTGTCGTTGTCGTTACTAACGGCATTATATAATAATTTTGCTTGACAGGTGCGTCGAATCCGATGTATCAAGCTCATATCAAGCACATTTCTGACAATATATTTTCATTTGATCTTATAGGTTTGGTTTCTATGTATACATTACCGTATATTCGTGTATAATAATAAACTGGTATTAAGCTGTGTTGACAAACTTCTGTTATCGCAAATAGGCACACCTGCATGCTATATTGTATCTACGAAAACACCAATACATGATATCCATAAAACCAACATATAAGACCATGCATGTCATGTCCCTGCAACAACGGAATCGCTGTCCCGGTATAAACATTACGTCATTACCCTCTCCCATTACTACCCGAGCAACGTGCCCCACCGCCCCCATGCACGTGCGGTTTTCGTTCAGTTGTAACGTTGTCAAGTTATGCGTTTGCCCCGGATATCGTTCGGCACAAACTGTCTGCCTTAACGAACTATTTTATTTGTAGCATTTCTCGTGATGTTGTATCGGCATAAAATCGGATGGATTTTATCGTAAAATATCGTTATATGGTATACACTATATATATATATATATATATATATATATATATATATATATATATATATATATATATATATATATATATATATATATATTCTTTTCAATGAACCACTTATAAATATATATATATATATATATATATATATATATATATATGTCTATGTATATGTGTGTGTGTGTATATATATATATATATATATATATATATATATATATATATATATATATATATACATATATATGTATATGTATACGTATATATATATATATATATATATATATATATATATATATATATATATATATATATATATATATATATATATATATATATATATATACATATATATGTATATGTATACGTATATATATATATATATATATATATATATATATATATCATTATATATCGGAACTATAAAATGCTCAAACAGCTATGGCATGAGACTTTATCTTGACTACACATCAGGCCTATGCCGAAGGTGAGTTTCTGTTATTTATCCTAATGTGCCTTGTACTAGAAAACGTAATGATAATAAACAGGACATATAATTATATGTACGCAATGATGAGGCACTATCGTTGTTAATATTTGAATGTATAATAATTAGTGGATATAATATTACTACAAATAAGTATTAGTTAGTATATCTAGTAGATATTGTCTTATACTTGTTATTTATGCATGGTGTCAGTGTAAGTTGTATATCTACATACTCAATTTCTCTAACCGCCGCTGTTTGTGATTAATATTATACTTATATTATACTTATATTTATATTGTGACTCCTTCGTCAGTTTTCCTTTCAAAATTATTGGCAGTGTTTTTTTTGCAAACGTTCTACAATAGCTAAAACACGTTTAAAATATTAAAACCTACGTATTTGCAATAAAGCATAGGTTTCTAAATTAATTGACAAAAATCATTATATAATCTTATATTCTGAACCATCCATACATTTTTGTGAAGTGAACACTATTAATATTCACAAGCATATGTGTGTCAAATCCACTCATTTTACTTGAAATGAACACTAAGTTATTCCTATATGTTTTGTATATTCCCACCGATTGTCTCTTTCGCAACATATATATTTGGACATTCGCAAGTGTATTGATCGTTCGTAAATAAAATCCACATTTGTGTTTTACAACTTCATTACCAGTAGCGGAAACAAATGCTCTTATTTCGTGGAGGTAATTTGTCTGGTGGTAGGAGGTTAAATTCCACGCACGCACATTTTCTGTTAAATAGTCTTATGCGATTATGTATTGTGCGTTTTCAACGTTCTTATGTTGCGTGACTGGGCGTTTGATATGTTTGAATCGCTAGCATTGTAACCGCTCCTATCATTTATAAACCAGCAATGTGGTCGAACAATGACGTCAAATTTAATGCGATTATACCTGTGTGGTTAACTGAGATACATGCTATTATTTTTGCGCATATGTCTTCAGACAGTAAAGTAAACAAGTTCGATAACTGTGTATTGTTGCCGTGTGTGGTTAAATAAGCCCAACTGTGTTAACATCAAGACTGTTATTCTATAGCCACAGGATCCGGCCCACGACTTCCGCTGCTTAGGAAATGTATTAAGGTGTACAAATAGGCACAATTGTCAATTTAGTTTGCAACGTGTCAGTTTACATAAGTAAAAAGTATATTTCTCGCCGTTACAGTCTTAGTGATATCCAGTTTTAATCAAACAAGTCTTACCTGTTCTTGCGTTGAGCTGTTCCTAATCGGGTTGTGATCGGTGGAACCACTCTGTTGACAACTTGCTAGTGAACGCCAACTCAGTGACAACGTTCCTCGCGCTTCCTTAAATCTCTACAGACGGAATAAAAAGACAAGTCCTTCAGAGGCGACTACCAGCACAAAACGCACATCGCCTGCATATGGACAACGACGACCAGGGTGTGTCGCTGGTTCCTCGATCGGGACTGGCTAAGTTGACAACGTTTAGCGACACCGTCCGGCAAAAACAAACACAGTAATGTAGTCGCGCTGCGATAGGTCAACCGCCAACGACGCAGATCAACTGAACGAACCGCATTGTCCAATCAGCGGCGCCGGTGCCGCGGTGATTGACGGGCGGTGTCGCAGCGGGGGATGGTCGACCCCGTAAAATCCGCTACGTTGTCGCAGCAACACGGGCTGTTGACAGGCGACTGGAGTCGGAACAAATTACTCGCAATTTAACGCGCGTCTCACAATGCTAAGTCGACCGCGCCACACTTGTCTGAGTAGTTCTATTCGCGTTTAATACACTCGCCGACCGTGACAATGTCGGCCATAATAAGTGGTAGCAACGGCGGGTCGTGAGTGGCCCCAGCCGCTGTGCCTTTATGCTGTCAGAGAAAACTTGCGTACCTGGCGCAGACACGGCGCTGTCTACTTTAGAAACACTTGAACGTTGCGCTAAATGGGCAAATTTCTGGTTTATATTAGTTTCTTCACATCACACACTGAGATTATATATATATATATATATATATATATATATATATATATATATATATATATATATATATATATATATATATATATATATATATATATATATATATTGGTTTAAGCAATGTGTGACTGTTTTACGAACGACTGTTTTCACTCTACGCCACGTATAGTCTTCTGATGGTAATATGGGTTATTTTTGTAAACAACTAACTAAATAAAGTTGACGCACTGGATCATATAAAGGATCATATAATGGATCATATAAAGGCTTCTATTGCGCCAAGTTCCCGATTTCAGAGGCGCATCAAAACTATACGGTTAGGCAGTCTCAAATCGGTTAGCAATGTTAAAGTTTTCGACAGAAGGGTGAAAACGCTGAGGAGCATTTCACGAATTATTTGGAAAACGCATTTGACAAAACAAAACCAAAACATTTAATCATGAACATGTATATATGTAAAGTGTTGACACGACATGCATATTTAGATAGCAGGCATCACCTAAAAGTTATCAATTAAGCTACAACCGCGCCTTATCCTTGTGGATGTGGTTTAAAGATGAGTATTCAAGAGCACTGCCACTAGAAGTAGATCTACGTCGGTCAATTCCGCTAACAACGAAGAGATACACAATTGCATGATCCACTAACAACGATGCAAGGCCACAAACAGTACACTCGATCAAGTGGGAAAAGGGTAAACATTTCCACTAGACAGAGTTATAGGAGCTTATGTAATTTGTATCATGTTGCCAATATAAATGCATCATATTTATTAAACATTATTGATTGGCCGGAATGTTGTCCAACATTTTGGGATTCCTATATATTAATAACAATACGTACCCCGGTGCACCAAGATATTGTTCGTGGTGTTTAATGTTCACGTAATGCGGCATTTGGACGATACGTTGATTGAGACAATTTACGATAAAGCACTTTTACCTTGTTATTTGAACTATAGCATGGATTTAAAACGTATAATTAAATGCGCTTGTGTGGTAAGAAAATAGACATGCATCGTTCTATATGATTATGGAAATATGTATGTATATGCATGAATCACCCGACATATATATTCATATAAGTCAGCCTTGAGTGGCGCGCGCTTCAAATACTCATATTAGAAATCCGTAAGACCCGCAAACGAACCCGTATGATTATCTACGTCTGCTGGATTGCTGCGCATGCCCATATTTTTCTATCCGTGCAAGCTGGGGTATATTGATTGGGTTTCGTGAGACCTTGCTGAAAGCGAACAATTAATATATTCGCGAGAGTTGCTATTTTTGAATTGTCTTGAATTGATAATCGATTATTAGCATTCCATTTTGAAATGCAAGCCGTATCCTGTAATTAAAAAAACATTGTTCAAAACGCACAAAGCCGTAAAGCTTCATACGCCCGTGGGAGACATATTTGGGCCTTAACAGTTACCGGTAAACAGTATACTAGTTGGAATCTATAAAATGTTATGCATTTTGTCAAAATACCATCAGATGCGCGCGCCAGATGCCAAATGTATGTCAATGCCAGTGCTACTGGGTAAATACTATACTTGTTACTGGAAATCCTCTATTCACGAAACCGGGTCAAGTTTGTTACCGAAGCACGTGCGAAACACTGCACCACTCTCTTGGCGCGATCGCTGTCAAATGCCACAAACGCGATCACGACCAAACGTCGCAGCCGCGGCACAGACACTGCGTCATTATATATGGTATCTGCGTTTTAATAGCGCGGCTACGTGGAACTGACACCGCTGAACAACCACTGACGATTAGGGGCACCTTAAGTAAACTGGCTTTACCAACTGCGCGTCTGGACCAATTTAAATGACGTGTAAGCCGCCTAACCCCGACGGAATGTCGCCTATATCGCAAATCGACGGCTGTGAGTGTGTTAGTATAGTGTATGCTGACTATACATAAGGTAATCAAGTGTTTACATTTCATTTGAAATGTCATTGGTATTTAGTGTAGACACGAAGAAGCACATAATATATATATGTATATATATATATATATATATATATATATATATATATATATATATATATATATATATATATATATATATATATATATATATATATATATATATACAGGGTGAATATACATTGTGATTCGCCGGCATGTTTTCCTAATACGCGTCCTTTTTTGTGCACGCCTTGACAACAACTTCCGCCTTGACCACTGTCTTGACCAGTACGACGCAGGTGACCCTGCTGGCGTTGACGTGCACCTGTCCGCACCAGAATTAATTAGGACATAAGTAATTACCCAATTGTAGTGTAGTTAATTGTTTCGGTTCAGATATCGCACGAGGCGTCGATGACGCCGGCTGATAATTAATTGCAATCAGCGTCGCTTTCGATGACATCTGAATGTGGTGGGAAATCACGGGAAGACATGGTGGGAAGCCCGGTGAGGGTCCGGGGAAGGCCGGGGGATACCACGGTGTGTCAGCGGCAGTCGGTTTCGCTGTTAGTTGCAATTGTGCACACGCGCACAACATAACTCCCGCACGCGCACCCACACGCACGCGCAAACGTCACGAACTGCACGTGGCTTGCCATGGTAGTGTTCGTGCAGTAGCCTGTCACTGTAATGATATTATGGACTCCCGTTGTTTTACGTGGGACGCGGTGGTGTTGTCGTTAGAACGTCGGAGTCTCAACAGACTGAAGGCAGGTTCGATTCCTCTCGCTGTTATTCCGAAGCTGGGGCAATTTCGCTCACTCTACATTGCTTCTATCCACTCAGCCTTATAAATATGTACACGGTTGCATACATAGGTGGCTATGTGAACAAACAGTCTTCGCGCAGTAATTGAAGCGTGGCTGAATGCTTCCCAGATAAATCGAGTTGGTGCTGTAATGAACAGGTCTGCCAGGGGTGAAATGTAAAGCGCATTGTATCGTATCGTATATTTTAACCCATGTATAAATATACATCGATAAAGAAACACAAGGACATTAAACACGATTTTGCAGTCCGACAAAAACTGTTTTCTAACTTCCTATATCCATACTTGTTATTCGGTACAGTAATCGCCGAAAGGGGTACACAGGCCAACTAACAACCCTCGTGTTTCGCTCACGGGACATGATCGCCGCAGTAAAATAATCACCTGTCCACACGTGGCGCGGTCATGACTAAACACAAATCTCACAAAGTCATATTGTCAGCGCCGCTGACGGCCTCTAACGTTACATAACGCCGACCGGGCGCTAGAGGCCGCTCCGGCCAAACCGACAGCACTACAGGGCCGAATTCAGCGCTGATTGGATTCAATTTGTTCATTTAGATGAAAAAGCGATAAATCGGGGCAGCGCGACACACAATCGCCCAGTGGGAGGGGCGTCGGCTAATTACGACGGGGGTGTGCCGTAAATGCTTACCAGTTCCAACCCCCTCATTTTCTCCCCGTCAATGTTTATGCATGAAAAGGTCGATTGTCGTCTGCGGTGGCTGTAGGCGCGGCAAAGCAAGCCGCGCAGATATCGTCAGCCGGGTTTAACCAAATTGAAATCTCAACAGCTACCAGGGTGCTGGAGCGTTGGGGTCCGTAAAAAACAAAACAAAAATGAACCCGCATATCGGCAGTGCAGGTGGTTATGAGCAGTCAAAGAATATACCCCTAATTTTAGGATCAACCACAGCCAAGCAAGCGTATGACTCACAAGCGTCAAGGGAAATTCAACAGTTTCTAAACGATTACAATCTCGATAAAAACCCAAAAGTTGTAAATGTAAATTGACGCTACTAAATGAAAGAAAGCATTTTTCCGAATACTTTATGTTCATCGTGAGCTTAACGAACTACAAAAAGGCTTGAAGGTTTTCAAGCTGCTGCGTCCTTCAAGAGAGAAAACCAACTTAAAGTTTAAATATTTGGAAACGTATTTCGTGCTACAATAATTAATCGCATTACATGCCTTGGGCAACGTGTCGAAATGCATGCATTCATGCAAGCCCAAATAAGCACGCGGCCATGCACGCATGCATGCGTGTCTATTCTCTTTAAGCAGATGGCGTGTTTTGCGTTGTCGTGTTGCACGGAATCAAAGCGACAATATTCATTGACGCGATTAATTTAACGTTACCCACGCAAACACAAGCGTTAGTTATACTGCTTATTCCCTGCATTACGATAATGGGCGGATACGTTCGTAACAATTGTAATATCATTGCAACACGCAACAACTGGCTGTGTTTTTATCAAATATTTTTATGTGACAATGGAAATTGTTATATAATGTATCAGTCAAAAATGGCACACATTCTGTTAAAACGGTACATTGTACATGTTTTCCCACTTCCAAATATCGATTACTAATGTTGTGAAGTTTTATTATCGTCGGTCTGTGCATGGTGTGTGTTGTTTTATTCAGGTAACTATATCGTATTTATATGTAAACGATACTAACCGCATTAGGTCATTTATGTAGATACAAACGAATCAGTCACACGTGGTGAAACCGTGCTTTTGACAGTTTTCGTGACGATTATATCCTTTTCGAAAATTATCGTGCACTATATATAATTCTTAAATCATGTCCGCCCAAAAATATCAAAAGCGTCGATTTACTGTAGCGTGTCCTTTACATATGCAAACAGTGCATCGTGTACCTCGGATCCGTGTTATAATTTAAAAGTTGGCTAATAAGAATCGCACTTGTTGAATTCAGCTAAATTATGTTCTAGAGCATCATTTCGATTTTTAGTAAGAAGACGATTATTATATTTAGGAGTGATCTGATTTTTGGTGCTCGTGGGCCACTGCGTTCATTCAGAGTTGTAATAGCAATAGTTCTACTATAGGGACACATGTCACGGGATATATAGTCGCGCTCTTTCCTTAATGTATGCCACTGAATTGGACCTTCTGTTGTGTTAAAGATTCAACAAAAGCTCTGCCCCTTTGTGTTGTAAAATAGTCAACATAAATCTACTTGTCGTAGATTCGATATAAATATATCATAGACCCAGGTTCTGCAAAATGTAACCGAGTAAGCAACTCTGCCGAGAGGCCGGAAGCTTCTTGCGAGGGACATTATTTGAGCGAACACAGCGGGCGCGCTGCTGGCCGGGTGACAGCACTCCCTTATAATTACGTCGATCGGCGTAAGATGACGGGGCGGCGATGTTATGTGGCGTTGACAGGCGAAAGAAAGACGAACACTTCTCGGTCGGCACTTGGGGGCCGACCGCGGAAGCCGAATAAAGGGCAGAGGGTTTCACCCCGGAAGACATCGCTGCGTGGGGCTTGTATACAAAGACGAGGAGAAACGTCGACGATTTAGACGACATGCCTCGCTGCTGCGCGCCGCAGAAAACGACCGCGCAGAATGCCGTCTAATTAGGGCCTATCAGAATCAATTAGAAACAACGTGTGCGGAGCTAATCGGCAGGGACTGAACGGCGGCCATCTTATCAATAGCGCGCGCGCCTTTCGAGGAGTAAAAAGGCGTCGATTACGATCTTTGTTCTTGCACAAGAAAGCATCAACGATGTTTTCACTCGTTGATTGCGAGTTTGTCATAAGTTATTAGAAATGTAGATGGACTGCGTAGCGGTATTTTGCATCTGCTGCAGCTGGCCACTGTTACTTAGAATGTGTTTGAAATTAATTAAACTTACTGTAACTCTATATGGTTTTCATTTCATTACCGTCTTTTTTTACTAGATTATTTTGCAGTCATTGACTGTATATTATTGTTTACTTAATAATTTTAATTCATAGCACGTATATTTATACTTGTGAATATGTTGTCTTGTTTAACATATTCCTCATCCAATGATGTATTTAAATGTCGCAGTTTGTGTCTGCTGACAGTCGATATACCCTGAGAAGGCAACAACTGTCGTGTTAAACGATACCATGCCAATGTAGCAACAATTAAAACGAATCCTGCTCCATTGTTATTAATATAATAAATAAAATAATTACTTTACACATTTTTTGCAACTTTGTTGAAGCGAAATATAGTATTTGGTATTCCTGCCATGGTAATGGTAAAATACTATCAAGACGAGAAATAAAAGCATAAGCTCAGAGTAATATATAGACATGCTGTAGATACACTGATGTTTCATTGTCGATCAACATTTAAACCATTAACTTAATGTATGTCTCTACATTAGCAACATATATAACTACCCTTATTGTTATGTTTGTATACGAAAATGCGATATCACGTAACAAAATACCACACACTCCCTAAATTTGATTTAATCACTGCACTTGCTCTGCGCACGCACTTTACGGAATAGGTACTGCTATGGCAAACATCAGGAGATTGGTAATTTATCTTTATGATTATTGTTTGTGGACTACAACAACTGGACGTGTTCCTAGTTGGCAGTATATATGAAATGCACATGTCAGCGACGGCATGGTCCTTTAAATTGTGCGTGACAACAACATCTAGCGTATGTCAGCGACGGCATGGTCCTTTAAATTGTGCGTGACAACAACATCTAGCGTATTGATTTTCTTGAAAGAAATTAACATAAAATGCCACACATCTGTTCAATAGTTTAAAGAAAAACTACATGTTGGCATATTGGTTATATATTTTTTTAAATAGAACATTCAAAATACAAATTTGAGAACACCATTGAAACAACATTTATATGGTGTGACAATTCATTAGCAGAATTTGAAAATTCATTAGCAAAATGTTGCTTGAACTCGTTCGCGTAATAAAACATTTCGCAAGATTAATTCGTATAATTGAAGTCTGAATTCGCATTTGCTTTGCGAAATGCGAACGATTTCGCACCACGGACGTTATTTTTAGTATTTCGAATGCAAGTTAAGCAGCAATGACGCGTCTCCTTCTGAAATTTCTCGAACACGCGATTGCAAAAGTGCATAAACATTTGTAACAGCTGGCTTGGATGGCCGCTTCCTTCTGCACCCCCCACGTGTGGGAGCGACCTCACATGTCGTGACCGCCCCTCGCGCATTGGAGACCCCACATGCCCGCTCAACCACGGGGCGTTGTTGACAAGGCGCTAAGACCGCTTGCACTTTTGATCGCATTGCCGCCGCTTTTAACGGCCGTTATAGTGGCTAATTACTACCAGTGTAAACGGACAACAGCGCGCGCGGACATAAAGATATAATCAGGCGCGTGGTACGCGGGTTTTGATGTGATGGCGGTGCGGTCGCCGTGATGGAAGGTGTAGTTTTGTCGCTGACAAGATAGCAAGACATTAAAGCTTCCGTACCACAGGTGCCGTCGATATGGGTTTGAATATGAATATTTAGTTCGTCACAGCTTATTTACAATTGTTCAGTTCTCCTGCAAGTATGATCGTAAACATTGAATACATCGCGATTGTGATCAGGTTTAAATCATGTACATTATAAAGTACTACAGGGTATTATACAAATGAGTGGCTATCAGCAGGGCGTATTTCAAGGTACAAAGAATGATCGATTTTACAACGAAATCATTCTCTATAGCACAAACTATACATATATATTCTAACATTATGGTTGCCAAAATGTGTTTAATGATCCACATAAAACAAATTGACCGTTTTCTGTTTACACTTTCTGTTTATGTTGACCTTGCCGTTAGCAATGTAAATATGATATTCGAAGCGAAAACATATATAGAGAAGCTAAACATACAGCGGTAAAATAATTTAACAAAACTGATGTTTGGGTGACAACTATATGTTAGAATATAAAATATATTATATTGTTTATACTATACCATGATGTTACGGTAAAAGCGAATTGATTTTGAACCTTTAAAACACGTGTTGTAAAAAGCTTTGGCTAAACGTTAAGTCAATACTGATGTAGTGTATGGGCGGACTGTAAGTAAGCATTGTAAATTTAAAGTTGACGCTTTATGTAAGTAAACCTTAAACGTTAAGCACACACACATATCAGTGCTCAGTGTAATCAAAGGTGACGGGTAACGTTTTCTTTGGTATATCAGGGATATGACATATTGTATTATAAACATTTCCTGTACGTGCGATTCGAAAATACGAAACGAGATGCAATATATATTTGTTGATAGATAAGTTGCGATTAACCTAAGTATGTCATTGGTTGATGTGGTTATTAGAACATTACTCATACTCAGGAGGATGGTGAAAATTCAATTTGTTTAAATGCCTGATAACTAAGGCAAATACCAAACAGTACATGAACAAATATTTTAGTTTGTTGTCGTCACAAGGGCCTTTTAAAATCTGTATATTAAAACAACAAAACGACAAACCAAAATAGGCGCCGAACAATGCCATAGTTGTATTTAGCCTTTTGACAAGGCTTGACAAATTATACACTGCGCCGCCCACGAACTAGGCTCGTCATAGTTCCTGAAAAAAGACCCATTCGCCGACCCCGCGTCGAATAGCCAGGTTCTCGGGCTAATTACGTTCATGTCGACCGCCCGAACTTCTGTTCCGTTGTCCGGTGCCAGTGTTGTCGGTTCCGTCGACTGCACGGGAGGCCTCGGTCACCCCGGCGTCGTTCATTCGGCCATCTCGACAAGCAGAGCGGTATCTCCTTACCCAGTGTTGACCAACAAGGGATCGGCGTGATTAGAATGATTACAAAGCGTATGTGCTTGGGACACAACATGTTATTCAGCTATGTTCAACGTTGATCAATCGGCTGATACATCTAGTTTCTATGGCGCGCTCAGGAACGACCACAAATTACGACTAATTATAGGCCGGTCTCTGCCGGGCGGCACTTTCCAAACGCCATTAGCTTCCGTTCCGCTGCCGCGGTCGGTTTTCACAAGAGCGTTCACTGCACGAGACGCTGCGTCCGCGGAGGCGAACTGTGTTTTTGTCTACGCATCCACGTTAGCGAATATGCAATGTTTTAGATTGAGACATGCATACCCGGTATGTGTAAGACTTTTGTGGTTTTATATACGGTGATTAAAACAGTGTTATGTGCTCAACGGAAAAAAATCGCCAGTAAACGGTTCGTTGTTACACAACATGCTATCGTGTCATGGTAACGTACATATGAATCTCCTGTTTTGATCGTACAATATCTACAAGACCACAGCGACCCCTGTTGTGACACATGTGAGCAGAGACGTGTGCCATTATATACGCCAGAACGAAGAAGGAATCTTGAGAAAATGGAGACGAGAAAGCGCAGGGGGGGGGGTATATATTTGGTTTCCTTCGATAGAGAGAAGGCGACACGAAGACAAATGGAAGGAGGTGGGTGTTTTGTGTTGTGCACATATCAGATGAACTGATAATAATTATACTGAGGTGTTCTGGGCAAGTTATATGTAGTGAGGACGATGAGGCTATAACGAGTGGATGAACGTTAACTGTGGATGACAAACGTAATAGGGGAAGACAATGGACCAAACTAGGGACGTCGTGACGTGGGACTTGGAGGTGGCAGAATGCACAGACGAAGGCACAATGTACAAGGCTTCTTGGTGGAAGAAGATTCGAAAGGCCACTGACCACAGGGCACTCTTGGTCGAACAGAGATGATGATATTCTACAAGAAGAGAGCGATTTTTTTTTATATATGTCTCTCATTTCTTGTCATCCCACTAATCTTTTCTTACGTTTACGCCATCTCTGTCGTGTCCTGGGTCGTTCGTTTCTTCTTTAATTACTGACTTTTTTAATCACCGACCCATCCATCTACACACCCACTTAATCATCTAACACACACCCACTTAATAATCTAACACACACCCATGCACCCAACTTAACAGTATATCGCGGACTCATCAATTTCAACTCGAGATAGTTCGCTATATATAACAATTGTCGTAACACATGCACACAAAAGTTCATACGTGGCTAGTTTTCTCTCTGCCAAACATTAAAAAAAATGTCATCCCAAATGTTATCCTAAATGTCGAGAACGCACTAGTTATCTGAGCAGTTATAAACGATTCAATGATTACCTCCATTACTGACTCAAGTGTTGACTCAATCGCTGAACCAACGATTAAAACCGCATAATTCACGAGGCACTGTGTACCACATGTCATAGAACCTGACCACGTTTTATGTGAACATAATACATTTTTTTCCACCAATCCCCATATAAGATAAATCTATTGGTATTTTATGTTCGCCTCATATTGGTCACGTGATCCCAACGTATATGCTCCTGATGTACATGTATTTATAAAATACGTAAACAAATTTGTGCTCTAAGTATTTATCCTACTCTTTGTCTTATGATTATATACGGAATACAGTATTTTTTATATAGTGTGGGAAGGTTTTACGCATGGAGGCGCATTGCAGTGAATTTTACATAAATTGTTTATGATATATGGGTAGCATAAATCATCGGTACAGTTCATACGTTTTTCTCCAGTTTTATGATAGTCTAGTCTATGTCGACCACTATATGTTAACCTACCTTATTATTTGATTCTAAAATACCTGTTTTAGGTAATTCATCATGGACTTATAGTAATCACCTGTTACTCGCGTCCTGAATTAAAACTATGTTATGATTATAACCTGCTACAGCCTGTTACATCTGCATTTATAATAAAAATAAATTGTTTGCTACTTTACATTGCTGCTTTTATCAAGATTTGCGTAACAAGGATAAATAAAGTTAAAAATATAAATAAAAAATGGGTCAAATGGAATTGATAGTTTAATGCATAAATGTCCATATGGCTGAGTATTCTTTTTTTTAAATTGGCATAAAGATTGAAGTTGATTGTTTCTATATCCTTGTCGGGGGATGTTCATCACAACATTGTCTGGTGCTGGAACTATGTTGTCGGGGGATGTTTGTGACAAACGTGTTTGGGCTGCAATGGTGTTGTCGGGGGTGTGACTGCACTGTAATGATTATGTTGAGAAATGTTCATGAGCAAATTGACTGCACTGCAATGATGATGTGGAGTCCTTGAACATCCTGAGAGTTGTTCATGAAACGTGCTGTGTTCAGTTAGTAATTATGTCATGGTATTAATATATGTTATATGACTAATAATAACTAAGTAAATTTATTTACTGATTATTTATGATTCTGATTCTTGTGTTTAACGAAATATAACGCATTCCGGTCATATTTGTTTGACAAATAACACTGCGCACGTACAACAACGGTGTGTCTATAGCGACGTGACGTACGTACACCAACAGTGTGTTTATAGCGACGTGACGTACGTACAACAACGGTGAGTCTATAGCGACGTGACGTACGTACAACAACGGTGTGTCTATAGCGACGTGAAGTACGTACAACAACGGTGTGTCTATAGCGACGTGACGTACGTACAGCAACGATGTGTCTATAGCGACGTGACATACGTACACCAACGGTGTGTTTATAGTGACGTGATGTACGTACAACAACGGTGTGTCTATAGCGACGTGACGTACGTACAACAACGGTGTCTATAGCGACGTGACGTACGTACAACAACGGTGTGTCTATAGCGACGTGACGTACGTACACCAACGGTGTGTTTATAGTGACGTGACGTACGTATAACAACGGTGTGTCTATAGTGACATACGTACAGCAACGGTGTCTATAGCGACGTGACGTACGTACAACAACGGTGTGTCTATAGCGACGTGACGAATATAACAATACATTCTACAATGTGAAATAAAACTGATATATACTTTAATTGTAATAACGCACGATCAATGTTAATACTCCGTTATGCTTTAAAGCGTTAACTTACGTTTATTTGTTTTGTTTGACTATTGTTGTACATCATGAGGATGAGTAAGGAAATAAAATTACTTAGTTACTATATTCGTTGTATTAGCAAAAATGCCCGTCAACAGGACGGGATAACTTGTCATACGTGACAGTCATGATATAAATGTTTACCAAATGCCTCAGGCCAATATGCCGTCAATACGCTCGAGATTGTTTAAGGGACCGTCAAACGTATTACCAGAAACAACCGCGTCACGCACGTGATGCAATACTCGTTGCTTGTTCAAAATGTTGAAGGTCGCGTGAATTTAGACCCATGGATACTTGTGTTGGTTCTTTTTACTGTGTCTGCCACCTCGGGCCAATACGTGGGTGCGTGATTTCTACTTAATTAATATAAACCGCCCAGATGGCGCTACGTCCTCTCAAACGGTTTACGTACCGAAGTATTCGCCGCGGCGCGCGTGGTTTCTGCGATTGTTGTAAGTTAACGTTTTACGTAGCGAACATTTGATTTACCACAAAAACCACTAAGAACCCTTGATATACGGGGTATTTAAAAAAAATAAAGGTGTTACGTTTCATTCGTGGGGTCTTAGATTAATCCCTGAAAGATTGGCGTGCGAACTGCAAGCCGTCTACGAGGAAAACATGAACATAACCACATACAAACACACACACATACATACATACATACATACATACATACATACATACATACATACATACATACATACATACATACATACTCTAACCCGATTATAGTTAGATAACATATATTAATGCCGTGACAGAATTACTATTTGATCTTAGTATAGACACTTTGTTCATGAACAACTCTCGATATGCTCATGAACATCTCTCCACATTTCCATTACAATGCAGTCACTTTGGCCGTGAACATCCCCCAACAACACCATTCCAGCCCAGAAGCTTTTATTATGAACATCCCCCGACAACATCACCAATGCAGTACATACACGAGTCGACCAAGGTCACCAAATTAATCATCGGAACAACAGACGAATAGACGAGATGGGGAAGCTGACAGCGCACATCGTTTGGCATTTGACGCAGCGACTTCGTCTCGGCCGACGGCTGCCTAAGTGCATCTTTGGGTAATTAAGTGTGCCCGCTTGAAATTATCTAATCTATCTAATGCGTTTAATGGGACGCCTCAAACGATGTTCGTCCGCTAGGAGCTGCTACAGGGACGGCTTTGTTGATCGGACAGCGAATGTGCCTCTCCATTGTCACACTTAGCCTGGGTGATAAGGCAGCCTAACTGAACGCTGCATGCTTCGGGGCGTTTTGTGCTTTGTCGGGTCTGGAAGCGTTGGGAGGCTGGACTGCGTTAGTTTATTACCAGCAGAGACTGAAGCGGTAGTTTTCAGTCATTCATCTAATGTTACTCTCACCTCTAACCCTGAAGTCCGGGTAAGGCTCCGCGATTCGTGTTTTCGTTCTTCTGCCATTACTGATCCATTTTCAGTGCCGTCTTTACCGCCCGTCTCCACTCCCCACATCCCTCGCTCTCGTTCTCCACTCCCCTCTCAATCCCACCAAATATCTCTTTACTCGGTCCTCCCGTCTCGGTCTTCCTCTTTTCCTTAATTCGACCCTCCATTTTAAGCGCATCCGCTTTCTTCGCTAACAGTTCCCCTTCCGTTCATTCCACGCGTCCAGCCCACTTTAATCGGCTCCTCGCCAACTTCCTCCTGGAATTATCTATCACACCAACCTCCTCCTTCGGCTCCTCCCTCGGCTCCTCCGATCTTCCTTTGTCTACTCTTTTCACTCCCGCAATTTGTCTCACCCAGTTATTTAACACGTTATAAAATCACGCTCAGTTTGCGCACTTCCGTGAATAATCAGATACAGTCTTTGTTTACTGGTTCTGTCTATTATAGTTACCTGCCGCTCTCACGGACGATGATGAGCCGACAGTGTCGATGTTACAGCAATGTGAATACGGTGAAACACCAAACTGACAGGTACATAACTAGGCGTGTAACGTGTCCAAAATGTGGATTCTCTTCGTATCAATACATTCATTATATTCACGACATTTGGATAGTGTTGCCTTATATGGCAATCTAGGTTGAACAGAATCTTGTTGAGATTTGTCTCGGTCAAACATGTTTTTGTGATAATATGTACCGATTGGAATTAATTATTGGAACATTACGGACAGAATATTGGTACATATTATCAGAAAAATATTTCTGTTCGTAATTTTATAATGATCCTTTATTTCGGACGTTTGTATATTCAGTTGTGTTTGATGCCGCATCACAAAGTATATTACTAGAATATTTATAATGAATATGCATGTTCATTTCAGTTGCTAACACCACTCTCTTAAATGACAAAAATCATCGAAATACGTAGATATAAATTTATTAGTTTTCGTACGCACTTATATTACAATTCCCTTTACACGAAACGTTCCATTTGTTTTCTTTATAAAGGTTACATTATTTTATGTTGTGACTTTTATTATTTAATATGTTCTATGAAATACAAAATTACTTGTATTACACAATACCCTCTCATCGTATTCTATAGATAAATATTTCAGGATTGTGCTTTTCTATCTTTTTCTACTTAAATGGATCTTTCTTTCCTTCTTTTCTATTCCCATCGCTTCCGTTACTATTACGTGCCCTGTAGAACGGCGCACTACTAACTACGTCTAGACCAGTTAACACGCCCGTTTCTGAAGGAGACTCCGGCGTTTCGAAATCTCGCGTGATTCGGTTTTTCAAATAAAATCTCCCATTTTCGGACTACCTCCGCGACCACACATTGGGGCGCTGTGGTCGTACTGCAGGGCGTCGGTCTGTCGGTTTGAAACCACCTTCTGCCGCTTCGAAGCTTTGTTTACCACACTTTGGCTTTGTCTTTCGGAAGACACAATACAAGCTGTTGGTCCCTTTTACCTGGAACAAACCCTGTCGTAGACTGACTAATTCAAGACAAAGAAAACTCAGCAACTAAGCCACTGCTATGTTAGCTCTATAGACGAGGCTGTTTGGAGATAAATGTCATAAGACCGAAAATGATATTCAGCAGATATCAACAAAGATGGGAAGATTGCGAAAAGTGAAGGAGTGAAGGTAACGCTGTGAGGATGACATGTGGAGGGATAAATGGAATGGTGGGGTGAAATGGAAAGGGGTAACCAGTGCATGGGTGAATAGACGTGCCCCTTTGGCATCCTCCCCCTTTGCGAAATCCTAGATACGCCACTGGTGATACCAGCTGCGCCGATGCTGCAGCACATGAACTATAGCCTCACCGCTTTACAAAGGGAGCAATGCGAAAGGACACACAATCGACAATTTTCAGTTAAATTTATTTGGTTAAATCACAACTGTTGCTTCGTAGCTATAGTTATAAAACCGTGTCTTCTCTAGTCTACGTCACGAGGACAAAACTCTCCAACGGTAGCGCCACTCAGCATATCACCACGGCCACGACGTCTTTATGCAATAAAAATAGACGGTTGCAGCGTGGTATAAAGGATTGGTTGGCTGGTCAGCGTCATTGTTGTTTACGCCTTGCAAGTGTACACTTGAGCAACGTAACATAGTTTCAAACAAACCCGTACGTTATTGCGTTTCAAGACACATTTTCAATACAAACACTATCCAATGTCGGCAACAGGTGGCGCCAACGACCAGGCGTTCGACGACACGCTGATGACAAATGTCCCGTGTCGCCCGCGCTCGGTCGTTGTCTCCATATGTTCCTCGCGGGCATTGTCTGCGCCTCGGAAGTCGACGACGCGACCGCGGGCAATAAAGTCACGGCGACAGCCACGTGGCATAACTGTCAACGCGACAATAGACGTGATGTCTGACCACACAGCTAGACACAGTTTGGCTTAATGATCGCCCGCGAGAACAATGAACGCCTGAAGGATGTAGACCAACGCTTGCCCGTTAATCTTGCGCGGCTGTTGGTCTTCATTACTTTGCTTTGTTTGTTTGTGTACTTTTGCCTGTTTCCGTCGTGTTTACTGCCAATGTCAGACGATGTTTTGAAAAAGGGTTCACAACATATTATTTTACTAGCAACATTAGGAACCCACACGATGTTTCGATCCCACTCATATATAAAAATATGTGCTAGATAGTTATGTAAGTAATCGGTTGATAAAAGGCCATATTTCGCCACACCTATTATAATTTTATTTTGCACCGTATGAACCACGAAAAGTTGTTCAAACCGATATATGCAATTATACATCCACCAGGTAATAAAGACATCAACGTACATTTTTTTAATTGTCCCAAATTTACATATATATATATATATATATATATATATATATATATATATATATATATATATATATATATATATATATATATATATATATATATATATATATACATATATTTATTTATTTTATTTTATTTATCGGGTATCATTATGATATATCTGTTTCGTTGACCGGATCCAATTTTCATAGTATGATTAATCGACACGAGTTCAAACATCACATAACAAATTAACCTCGGGGTCAAATTATCAAGGAGTCAATTTTTCACGGCTGCCAAAAAAGGACAGCGAATGTTGTTCGCAATACAAACATGTCACATGATGTGTGCGCATATTGACCACAGATAATAAATGACCATATTTCCGTTACGTATATTGAGTGATATTCCTATTGACAATTACAGGTTAGTAACTAAGCCTACATATCTGATTTCTCATCGATTATATTGTTTTAAGGAAAAAGTTTCCAATTTTATTGTAGCGTGTACGTTCTTTCTGACACATCTGCAAGGCAATTCGGAATTATCTTCGTGATAGTTGCTTATAGGCAAGATAACTGTCATCACAAAACCGTTTACATAGCGGCCTAAGCATTTAATACTAACTGGGAAGGCATCATCGTTGCCACATTTCGTTGAAAGCACAATCGCTGTTGAAAAGTACAATATACACAGTGCCCATATGGTTACATCTACAGTAAGAATCAATGCTAGTAAACAAATATGCACAATAATCTGGTTGTTCATAATGATTATAAACAAAACAAATTCACATGTTTATTTCATGTATACCTTGATGCTACTTTCATCAAATGTTCTACCATGTTTTATTGCTGAGGAAATCAATTAATTGAAGCGAATGTGTTAAAAAAGAAACGTAATTTTTTTTTGTGATATTCTATTTCGTTGTTAATGCGTGCTAACAAGCTTTGTGCGGATGTACTGTGTAATGAGGTGAGTATTTCTAACGCGAATTAATACACACCGGCGGTGCGCCTATTAAAGGCTCTGCTGACAGCAACGCGGCGAAAATGACGCACACAGCGGCGCTGTGACGCATTGCTAATTAACCTTTCACTGCAACAACGCTCTCTGGGATAACGGGTTAAACAGCGAACAAGGCCAGGCTCGAGGACCAGCGACGAGACATTTATCATCCCCGGTTGGTATAAACAGACGTGAAATTGAACTTTGCTTCAACTACTGTACTGCATCAACCAATCAGTTAAGATTTTGCATCCGTGTGTTTTGTGTTCGTGAAAAATAACCCACTCCGGTGTTTTGAATGGCGAATGCATGGGATATATTAATTATTTAATTAGCTTAGTATTTCATAGTTCTGATACATTGAACATATAAGGTCGGATTACAGCTGATTTACATCGGCAAAATGGATTTTGCTTGGTAAAAGGGCTATAATTTATACAGTTGCATCGATTTAAGTTGCGGTGCAGCTACGCTGGTTCGTCATTTAAACTACAAATACAGCCGGGGACCCATCAATGGTTTCTTTATGTGCACAGACTTCAAAGATGGTCCCATGTATTTAAAGCAAGTTGTACTGGCGAAACCCAATACGTCGTAATATCCACTAAACTGTGATATCTTGCGTGTGAAATATTTCGGTTTTCATATAAAAACTCCTTAACACCAAACATTTTGCTATATCTTTCTACTTTAATGTCTTCGATCTCATAGTTTGGGAATATAAACACACTTACTGGAACATCTCACGCATATCACAGTTCCCGTGTTTTCGCTGCAGGGTAATACTACTGAATGACGTCATTCTCATGACAATATGGCCGATAGTCTTAATGTTATTATGGGCTGCAGAGAATGTTCGTGAACTGGACGAACTACATTTATTGTGGCATTTATCATCGGGTAATCGAATGCGACCAAATAGTCATGCCACCAGAAAGTCATGTGCTCGTAAAATCTTGGTAGCTGGTGTGCGTTAAGTTTCCATGTACATCCTTTTCTCCTGCTCCACAGAATGAGACCAGACGTGAGTTATGTGTTTATATTATATATGAATAAATCCACAGAAGGAGACCAGACGTGAGTTATGTGTTTATATTATATATGAATAAATCCACAGAAGGAGACCATACGTGAGTTATTTGTTTATATTATATATGAATAAATCCACAGAAGGAGACCATACGTGAGTTATGTGTTTATATTATATATGAATAAATCCACAGAAGGAGACCAGACGGGAGTTATGTGTTTATATTATATATGAATAAATCCACAGAAGGAGACCAGACGTGAGTTATGTGTTTATATTATATATGAATAAATCCACAGAAGGAGACCAGACGGGAGTTATGTGTTTATATTATATATGAATAAATCCACAGAAGGAGACCAGACGTGAGTTATGTGTTTATATTATATATGAATAAATCCACAGAAGGAGACCAGACGTGAGTTATGTGTTTATATTATATATGAATAAATCCACAGAAGGAGACCAGACGTGAGTTATGTGTTTATATTATATATGAATAAATCCACAGAAGGAGACCAGACGCGAGTTATGTGTTTATATTATATATGAATAAATCCACAGAAGGAGACCAGACGCGAGTTATGTGTTTATATTATATATGAATAAATCCACAGAAGGAGACCAGACGTGAGTTATGTGTTTATATTATATATGAATAAATCCACAGAAGGAGACCAGACGTGAGTTATGTGTTTATATTATATATGAATAAATCCACAGAAGGAGACCAGACGTGAGTCATGTGTTTATACTATATATGAATAAATCCACACAAGGAGACCATACGAGAGTTATGTGTTTATATTATATATGAATAAATCCACAGAAGGAGACCATATGTGAGTTATGTGTTTATATTATATATGAATAAATCCACAGAAGGAGACCAGACGTGAGTTATGTGTTTATATTATATATGAATAAATCCACAGAAGGAGACCAGACGGGAGTTATGTGTTTATATTATATTATATGAATAAATCCACAGAAGGAGACCAGACGTGAGTTATGTGTTTATATTATATATGAATAAATCCACAGAAGGAGACCAGACGTGAGTTATGTGTTTATATTATATATGAATAAATCCACAGAAGGAGACCAGACGTGAGTTATGTGTTTATATTATATATGAATAAATCCACAGAAGGAGACCAGACGTGAGTTATGTGTTTATATTATATATGAATAAATCCACAGAAGGAGACCATACGCGAGTTATGTGTTTATATTATATATGAATAAATCCACAGAAGGAGACCAGACGTGAGTTATGTGTTTATATTATATATGAATAAATCCACAGAAGGAGACCAGACGTGAGTTATGTGTTTATATTATATATGAATAAATCCACAGAAGGAGACCAGACGTGAGTTATGTGTTTATATTATATATGAATAAATCCACAGAAGGAGACCAGACGTGAGTTATGTGTTTATATTATATATGAATAAATCCACAGAAGGAGACCAGACGTGAGTTATGTGTTTATATTATATGTGAATAAATCCACAGAAGGAGACCAGACGTGAGTTATGTGTTTATATTATATGTGAATAAATCCACAGAAGGAGACCAGACGTGAGTTATGTGTTTATATTATATGTGAATAAATCCACAGAAGGAGACCAGACAGGAGTTATGTGTTTATATTATATATGAATAAATCCACAGAAGGAGACCAGACGCGAGTTATGTGTTTTAATTATATATGAATAAATCCACAGAAGGAGACCAGACGGGAGTTATGTGTTTATATTATATATGAATAAATCCACAGAAGGAAACCAGACGTGAGTTATGTGTTTATATTATATATGAATAAATCCACAGAAGGAGACCAGACGTGAGTTATGTGTTTATATTATATATGAATAAATCCACAGAAGGAGACCAGACGTGAGTTATGTGTTTATATTATATATGAATAAATCCACAGAAGGAGACCAGACGTGAGTTATGTGTTTATATTATATATGAATAAATCCACAGAAGGAGACCATACGCGAGTTATGTGTTTATATTATATATGAATAAATCCACAGAAGGAGACCAGACGTGAGTTATGTGTTTATATTATATATGAATAAATCCACAGAAGGAGACCAGACGTGAGTTATGTGTTTATATTATATATGAATAAATCCACAGAAGGAGACCAGACGTGAGTTATGTGTTTATATTATATATGAATAAATCCACAGAAGGAGACCAGACGTGAGTTATGTGTTTATATTATATATGAATAAATCCACAGAAGGAGACCAGACGTGAGTTATGTGTTTATATTATATATGAATAAATCCACAGAAGGAGACCAGACGTGAGTTATGTGTTTATATTATATATGAATAAATCCACAGAAGGAGACCAGACGTGAGTTATGTGTTTATATTATATATGAATAAATCCACAGAAGGAGACCAGACGTGAGTTATGTGTTTATATTATATATGAATAAATCCACAGAAGGAGACCAGACGTGAGTTATGTGTTTATATTATATATGAATAAATCCACAGAAGGAGACCAGACGTGAGTTATGCGTTTATATTATATATGAATAAATCCACAGAAGGAGACCATACGCGAGTTATGCGTTTATATTATATATGAATAAATCCACAGAAGGAGACCATACGCGAGTTATGTGTTTATATTATATATGAATAAATCCACAGAAGGAGACCAGACGTGAGTTATGTGTTTATATTATATATGAATAAATCCACAGAAGGAGACCATACGTGAGTTATGTGTTTATATTATATATGAATAAATCCACAGAAGGAGACCATACGTGAGTTATGTGTTTATATTATATATGAATAAATCCACAGAAGGAGACCAGACGTGAGTTATGTGTTTATATTATATATGAATAAATCCACAGAAGGAGACCAGACGTGAGTTATGTGTTTATATTATATATGAATAAATCCACAGAAGGAGACCAGACGTGAGTTATGTGTTTATATTATATATGAATAAATCCACAGAAGGAGACCAGACGTGAGTTATGTGTTTATATTATATATGAATAAATCCACAGAAGGAGACCAGACGTGAGTTATGTGTTTATATTATATATGAATAAATCCACAGAAGGAGACCAGACGTGAGTTATGTGTTTATATTATATATGAATAAATCCACAGAAGGAGACCATACGTGAGTTATGTGTTTATATTATATATGAATAAATCCACGGAAGGAGACCATACGTGAGTTATGTGTTTATATTATATATGAATAAATCCACAGAAGGAGACCAGTCGTGAGTTATGTGCTTATATTATATATGAATAAATCCACAGAAGGAGACCAAACGTGAGTTATGTGTTTATATTATATATGAATAAATCCACAGAAGGAGACCATACGTGAGTTATGTGTTTATATTATATATGAATAAATCCACAGAAGGAGACCAGTCGTGAGTTATGTGCTTATATTATATATGAATAAATCCACAGAAGGAGACCAAACGTGAGTTATGTGTTTATATTATATATGAATAAATCCACAGAAGGAGACCATACGTGAGTTATATGTTTACATTATATATGAATAAATCGAACGTTTCTCAAAGGACATGCCACCGACGAATACTAAAGATACACTGGCTAATACAAGTGTCAGACGAAGAGCTAAGCAAACACGCTTGTATGCCACCAATATCAGAAGACATCACAATCAGACGATGGATACGGATCGGATCACGACACACACAGGAGAGACGGGAATAACAACATGGAAATAACACTGACCTGGGCCCCTGAAAATAAAAGGAAAAGACGAAGGTCAAAATCAACACGGAGACGGACTGTTGAGTTGGACTGTTGAGTTGGACGGTTGAAGGAGAGAGGAACCAGCTAGGATGGAGTTCTTGGAACATGAAAGAGAACACAGCAAGGTATCGCGCGAAATGGCGGACGTTTCTATAAGTGGGCTTATGACCAACTAGGGTTCGAAGAGGATAAATAAATAAGCATTCGATATTAATCCATATACGTGTTTGTATTTAAACAATAAGGTAAGGCATAAATTTAATATATACTATATATTCTATTATATTGTCAGCTCAACTGTATTTTATTGATCATAATTTTACCATTTTCTTTTAATTTGAATATTTCGCCCCGAATATCAAGTTCATGTTGCATGCTGAACATTAAGGTTCGCATTCACCAACATTATAATGGTAAAATTATGTTAACATTTTTTATGCATTAAAACATATTTGGCGGTCAATATGGGGCATCTGCATAGTTTAGGCCAGATAATAAGTTTTTACGATAACACGATCAATTTAAGAAATTCTCCAAATGTTCTGTTCCTATTGGTCTGTCTTGTTCGGTTTTACTCCGACTAAGTTCCATGCTGTTGGTTAGGTAGTTCTCTCTTGTTCTCATCTGTCGTTCTAGTCCAATATTTGCCATTCTGTTCCAAATAACGCGGCACCGCACAGACAGACAGGAAACTGGTCGTCAGAATATATATTTCCACAAAAACCCGACGTCTCTGTGAAGAAACCAAACAGATAAATGTCAGCGCAACTCCGTCGTCGTGTAGTGTATCTCTCGATGACAGCGTCTCCTAAATGTTCATTTGTGACGAGCAAGTAATGTGTGAAATGCATAATGACAGTCGTGTCTCGTGACACCTGTCGCTTAATAAACACACACCACGGCCTCTCGCGCAAACGGATTGTCCATTCATACCACTCACTTATGACGAAATCCGACGGAAGAGACCTCTGTCAACAAACCGTGTCATTACTTGTCAAGTCGCTGCGAGCGTGTCGAATTATTCGTCGAATTATACGCGCTCGCTTAAGCCGTTCTTGTTACGTTTGACGCCTTCACGAAACCAACCGTGTTGAAGGTAATTTAATAGTACGCGGGATGTTTTGTGTTGAAACATATAGTAGGCAGTTTTGAACGCACAATTGAGCACCTGTTGCGGGGAATTTTTTAACATGATTTTACATTTGTATAGGATACGAAAAGACGATGTGTTTTTAACATTGCCAGTAATTGCGCATTTCTGAGGACAACCACAATATCGGTTTCCCGAAATATACCAATTAAATTAACATGCACGTAACGCCCAACCGAAGACGACACATTCCGTGTTGAAAGTTGGGATAATTTAATAAATTCGGGCAAGTTGTGTTAACAACCATTATTTCGCTAAATACACCATGCCAGTATAGTGTAGTAAGGTACCTACTAGTATACTACTCATGCCATAACAGTGTTCATTGTAACATCCCTTGGTACTTTAGCGATGTACCGATACTTGACAAATGCCCGATAAATGATTATTCCGTTATGTGCCATAAATGTAATGTTCAACGTGACAGTTGAAAAGTGACCAGTCCAACCCAGTTACTTGTTTTAAATGCCCGCTTGTGTTGCTCATTTTTCTTTGCTGCGTTCCGTTTATTTCATTTACTAAAACCCAGCACATCATTTCAGATGCAATTCGTGACTTAATTTGTTATTAAATTATTCCATACAGCATTATTTTCACTAAAGTCCAGATGAACACTCCAACCGTAATCTTTGATAATATGTCGCAATTGACCACTCTGGCTTGCAGTCGATTACAACACCAAGACTGTTTTATTGACGATGTTGTTATTATTATGGATGTTGTTAGTGTTGTTGCTTCCTGTTGCTATTTTAGTCGTTTTGCTACAGCTGGTACAACTACAAATACAACAAGAACTATTTCACTACCTTGGCTTGTGCAGTCCGGGTTATGTAGTTTACGACTTAGGACTAGCGGTATCACAGTTGACGACTTAGGACTAGCGATATCACAGTTGACGACTTAGGTCTAGCGATATCACAGTTGACGATTTAGGACTAGCGATATCACAGTTGACGACTTAGGACTAGCGATATCACAGTTGACGACTTAGGACTAGCGATATCACAGTTGACGACTTAGGATTAGCGATATCACAGATGACGAATTAGGACTAGCGATATCACAGTTGACGACTTAGGACTAGCGATATCACAGATGACGAATTAGGACTAGCGATATCACAGTTGACGACTTAGGACTAGCGATATCACAGTTGACGACTTAGGACTAGCGATATCACAGTTGACGACTTAGGATTAGCGATATCACAGATGACGAATTAGGACTAGCGATATCACAGTTGACGACTTGGGACTAGCGATATCACAGTTGACGACTTAGGATTAGTGATATCACAGATGACGAATTAGGACTAGCGATATCACAGTTGACGACTTAGGACTAGCGATATCACAGTTGACGACTTAGGACTAGCGATATCACAGTTGACGACTTAGGACTAGCGATATCACAGTTGACGACTTAGGACTAGCGATATCACAGTTGACGACTTAGGATTAGCGATATTACAGTTGACGACTAAGGACTAGCGATATCACAGTTGACGACTTAGGACTAGCGATATCACAGAGCATGCAGCATTCAGCGACATTTGCGTCACCTAAGCGCAAAATGGTAGACAGGTGTAATTGTAAGTTAACGCATTATGTTTCTATACGCAAAGAAAACAGCGACGACATCGGGGAAAGGGGCACACATTGTCAAGCAGGAGTAGAACAAAGAGTAACCCGGCCCGTTGGATCCACCTCTGTAAAGAACAGGTCAACAACATTTGTGTAATAAAACTAGGAAATTAGTCAGAATAATGTCATTGTGTTGCACGTTGGGCAAACATTTCCGACGTATTGAACATCAATGCCGTTATTTCGGATTAAAAAAGGCTACACAATCGGTGGATTCTAGAACATGCATGTTGCGGCATTGAGGGGATGTGACGTCACAGTGTAGTGATAACGCGTCAGACGTTACGTAGGTTGTGTCGTAAGCACACCACTGTAGTGGTAGGCTTAGACATCGACATTGCATTGAAGTAGTTCCTATCGGGCAGTGCAGATCTGATATCACGTCATGTCCAATCCGGAAAACACCATTGTATTTCTCATCATGTTTGGAAGCAGTCGTGTTTACTTATTTATTTAGTGCAATAAAATCAAACATAATTAAGTAACATTTTCAATGACGTATGTAAAATGTCCAATATCTTGATTCCGGACAAACCTTGGAGTGCTTACACGGCCGTTACAGAATCAATCCTGGTGACGCATGAAAGGCATACATAGGTGTGAGGTCGTAGAGAAACGAAAAGACGAAGGCGACACCATCGGGGCCACTTTGATGTCTGCAGGTGTCAGACGAACAGTGGAGTGATCAACCTTGGTACACTTCTAGTACCAATTAGCGACTCTGCTTCCTGCTCGAAGGCTTCGCGGTCGCTGCGTGTGAAACGTCTCTCCTTCGCAGCGCCGTCCGCCTCCCTCGACATGACGACCGCGCGAGGAGAGCCCCAATTATCCGACGATCCCAGCGTCGCTCAAGCCGCCCCGTCATCGCGCGGGACCCGCCGACTGAGATGTCCTTTTCACATGAAAGGGACCACTGCTCAGTTTGAAGTCCAATTAAATTCTTCCACTACGAAGGATCCTACAAGCCACAACTGCGGATTCACCGACGAACGTGTCAGTGTCTGAGCGCCGACGTGGGTAGACATTCGACATGGATGACGTGGCGAACAGAGACGAGTCGGTTCGCGTGGGTTTGATGAGCAACTCGTGCTCACATACAAGCGTTCTGGGGTCAGCCGAGCGTGCACCTGACGGTGCTTACTCAATCATGTGGGTGCCAGCACACTTGTCCAGGTGTAGTGCGGTGAAACTTGATAACGGGATTTGTTCCCACGTTTACCATGGATTCATTACGCTTATTGAGAGTTGCTCGTGCGAATCGTTCAAGGAACAAATCCATGTTAAACGCGACTGCGTCGTCTTTAAATATGTTCGCAACGAAGATAATTTATGAGTGGGCATGTTTTTGTTGAATGATTTTCCCACACAGTGCCATAAAAAAACGACACGATAAAGATGCGCGTGCGACCGTACGTGCGCGCGCGTGAGTGGGCTATAGAGAAGTCAGGGGAAAGTGTTGTTATAATGGATTGTTTTTGATCAGATAAAGATTGTCTAGAAGAAGAGAGAAAATCAGAGAGTGAGCGAAGAGAAATTGACAAAGAGAGCTTGGAAAATAGAATAGGGTGATAGAATAGAATAGGGTGATAGAATAGAATAGGCTTGTATTCTTGTGACTTGAAAATATTTTTAAGACGTTCACCCAGTCACTGCGAAATGGTCGCCGAGCTAACCGATAGTTACGTAACATAGCTGGGTTGCCTCGTTGTATATGGACTTTCTACACAGCAATGACGTCACAAGTAGTAAAAAAGATACGTGACCCGCCTATAGACTCAATGTGCTGATGATAGAGGAGGTCGGTAGGCGAACACAAGCTATATACCTTTCTTCCATCAAATGTCTATAGGATAATGATGTGTCTCAATGCTGCTTTTCAACGCATTCAGACTGTTTACATAGGAACAATGTTTTCAGGGAGGGAGTTCCACAGTGCGAACAGCGCTGGAGACAACATAATTCAAGGCCTCTGTAATTAAGTAAGGAATATAATAGGCCAAGGAATAATTTCTCCTAGTGATTATGTCCACAGGAAAAGAATACGAACTTGAAGGTCTTCCCACTAGACCATTAACCATTTTGTACATCATCCATAGCTTACCATTTGCCCTTTGTCACACAATTTGTCACACGAGAAACATTGTGATGGTGATGCAGTGTACATACTTATAGCCAGGGTGGACGTCTACCCCCACACCTATTTTATGGCACAACGCGACCAATGACCCACACATACGCGAAAGGGCTTTTTAATGGAGATACATTATATCCGCTCTAACCATAACAACATTCGTTTCTGCAGATTTAATATCGTTGTAGCAGGTTGTACTATATATATATATATATATATATATATATATATATATATATATATATATATATATATATATATATATATATATATATATATATATATACATGTATACATATATAATCTCCATTAAAAAGCCCTTTCGCGTATGTGTGGGTCATTGGTCGCGTTGTGCCATAAAATAGGTATATATATATATATATATATATATATATATATATATATATATATATATATATATATATATATATATATATATATATATATATATATATATATATATATATATATATGTATGTATGTATATATATATATATATATGTATATATATATATATATATATATATATATATGTATATATATATATATATATATGTATATATATATATAGTACAACCTGCTACAACGATATTAAATCTGCAGAAACGAATTTTTTTATGGTTTTATATATATATATATATATATATATATATATATATATATATATATATATATATATATATATGTATATATATATATATATATATACATGTATACATATATAATATATATATATATATATATATATATATATATATATATACATATATATACATATATACATATATATATATATATATATATATATATATATATATATATATATATATGCATATATATATATTATATATATATATAGTACAATCTGCTATATATATATAATAATTCATATACAGTGTATAATATATATATATATATATATATATTTGTATATATATATAATATACATATATAAATACATATATAAATATATATATATATATATATATATATATATATATAATATACATATATGCATATATATATATATATATATATATATATATATATATATATATATATATATATATATATATATATATATATATATATATATATATATATATATATATATAAATGCCTTGCAGTATTGTTATTATTATTATTTATAGATTCTGATTGTATGGTTTTGTAAAGACACACAAAACATGTTGAGAGCATGGGTAAACATATGAGAAAATAAGTACGAAAATCCACCCAGATCACCTCAGGGCTTCAAGAAAGGTAAAGCCACAACACGACTTGTCTGCAATATGACCCGCCCTGGCGATTACTGACAGAATATTACGTTACATAACTACGGGAAGTGTTTATCGCGAACGTTTCCGACCGGAATGGTCCAGCACTTCGGCATTATATATCAAAAATGTGATTCGATGAACGCCGGTCTGGCGACTTCCTCGCAACGGCAATATCCCCATATTAATATTACGTAAACGTTCTTTGATGCCACACTACCCGGGTAATTGTCGTCGTAACGGTGAAGTAGTCTCGGGCAGAGAGGCTCACAGCGCTGGTCTGTTCGGGCTGCGGCTAATTTCGGCTCCGCACAAAGCATCAAGGTCATAATAATTTCTTTACTGTTTCCCGTGAACGTCGATTGACCTCTTTTGCAAATACATGGTACACACGTTGTATGCATGAGTGAGCGTAATTAAATATCACAATAAATAAACATTTAACTAGGGACAACCATACAGTAAAGTAGACAAAATAATAAGTAAAACAAAATAACTTTTTAAATAAACTTAAACATACTTGTTTATCACCAAAGATAATAATAATTATTATTTATAGTGTACAATTCTTGGTTTCTTCCACACACAAAGTATGGTACATTAGCATGGGGGCATCGAGCTGACCGGAGTTTCAAACTGCTAAATTGTCACACGATTCACTG
The DNA here is from genome assembly GCA_963662155.1 of Lamellibrachia columna. Taxonomy (NCBI): domain Eukaryota; kingdom Metazoa; phylum Annelida; class Polychaeta; order Sabellida; family Siboglinidae; genus Lamellibrachia; species Lamellibrachia columna. The sequence continues at coordinate 29,224,259 of OY759275.1, read as the reverse complement.
TATGCACATGCGCTCCAGGGCCACCTGCCGAACCTTGAATTGGTCACTATATACTACGCGTGTGAAAGTGTCGTTTGTTGAATAGAAAGTATTCATCTTATGATATTTTGCTATATGCTTTGTCACCATTGTTTTTCTTTGGATGTCATGGCGCGTCTTTTGGAATGACATACAATCGTTTGTCCATTGAAGTTGCTACTTCAGAGATCCAGACAGCGTAGCGTTTTATCCCATTAAGAATATTTAGCGGGGACCCTGGAACCTGAAGCAATCTGATCGGTGATGACGTATTTCTTCATCACAATAAAACCTTGCAATCCCATTCAAGAAATTAGTTAGATCTATCAGAAATGTTTACCAAATAAAAACAACGAAAACAGGAAATCATAGCGATTGGTACGTGATCGTTAAATTCAGGAATGATGTCTGAAAATGTATTTCGTGACAACCTGGAAAGTGTCTACGGCAAAAGTACTCATCTCATTTACTCACACACAAAAATTGCGTGTGGGTGGTTTCAAATCATATTCCAAGCAGCATTTTTAATTCGGCCTACTTTCGCAAAGTCTCGTTGCTTTAATTCAACAACAAATATTGAAGCACACATATTTTTTATCGGCAATTAATTTCTACCATCATCGGCGGTCTTACGGAACAAGGATTGATCGAGTGTCTTGGTTCATTTCCTTTCTTCTCTGCCGTTTTTCCGTCTCATTCAGTAGGCTGTCTGCCTGTCTGTCTGTCTGTCTGTCTGGTAGATTGTACGGCGCCAAAGTGGACAGTCGGGGGCCTGGTCCCCCCGAGGTCGTCAGACTGATGTGGCTTTTTGGTAGTTGGTCTTCAGTGCGTCTACATAATTTCTATAAACTGGTGTTAATTTGTCTGGTTCAAGGGAAATGTATGTAAACAAATACTTTACACTCTACATGTAGCATATGCGGATGGTTTTAACATTCTTTCATAATTTCTAAAATTGAGTTTCGTTTTGAGAATGAATAAAAATTCCATTTTCAACCCTTGTACGTATAACAAGTTGTTCTTCCAATTTGATGAATATTGAAAAATGTGTTAGCATGCACACATAATATACGTTTGGTAACAGTGGGGATGGTTTATTTGCATTAGCAAGAATACCCATCCTCTCGAGGGGATACCTTGGTAGTTCGTAAGTGTCAAAAATATCAACAAATAATTCAGAATACACAAAATTAGCACATAAATATCCATCTATTCTTTGGTACTTCATGCTGCCAGTCAATATCTTGATGGCTTCTTGGAATCAAACTTTCGAAATTGCGACGTAACACTGACAGTTGTAGTAGCGTCTAGCGACGGTTTACGAATCAAGGAACAATGGTGCGTAACAACTACGAAGGCAAATTCGATTTTTCGTAGAGAGGGTGATAGTGGGGTGAATTTCGAAACAATGAACCCTTGAAAGCTTGGCGCCCGAGGTCGAAAGCATCTAGCAGGAGTAGCATAACCTACATACAGACCTACTCTAGCTCGATTATAGGAGATGGGCCGGTGTAGGTATCTGACTTCAACACAATGCGCACATCGCGTAATCCAACAACACACTTTACTGGTTTTCGGAAGCATACATTTTTGGATTATCTCAAGCGTCAACAAATTATTAGTATTATTATTATTGTCATTATTATTACTATTATTACCGCAATACATACCGTGAGGAACATTAGTTGTTTTCTGGGATTTGATCAGGCTAAAATATTTCCCTGGTCATTTGTCCATAGTTGTACGATCGATTAAAACAAACCAGGTTTCACTATCGTCCGTGTATTGGAAGTAGTAACTGAAAGCAGCCATTTTGAGAATTTACTGGAAAGTCATTATTTCGAATAGTATAACTTTACGACATAATTGTACATTAAATTAGTCTATGATCTTGAGAAGAATGTTTCGATACATTGTCGGGTTCATATGGAACATGGCCCATACGTAAATGTTCAATTCAGAGTAAAACGATCAAGCATGCACAAACGAGCAAACTAAATTATAACTGGTTTGTGAAAAGTTGTATGTCCAAACCATAAAAATTTGTAATGATGAAATATATAACAACAGGCATTTTAAAACATGCGCAAAATGTCTGTATATACCTACTCTCGCCACTGTTGAACGACGATGTGGCTCCACCTGTCGTAGTACGAAATGGATAAATTCTGATAAACATGTACGGAGGCGCCACCTGACGGACCAGCCCGAATGATCGCACATGTACCGCACTCGTTAGACAAATTCCGTCGGATTGCCTGCGAGTTCGCGATCTTCGCCGAAACGGGTAAGTTCTAGCATTTGATGGCGCCGAAGGAAACGTTCCTGGGGCCATAGACAGATCTCGGCGAAACCCCACACCAGGGCCACGCTGAGGCACATGCAGGCGCAGAAGATGAGTATAGAGATGCTGAGGCCGTACACGAAGCGGTAGTCCTGGATCGTTCGCACGTCCACCACGGTCGTGTTGAGAACGTGCATCTGCAAGCGAGGAGGTCGCCGTGAGGGTATGATGGCCGCACACCACATATCGCAGTCGCCCGATGAGGTAGACGTGCACATGTACGTTGTGGTAGAAATACTAGATACCCATGTGTACATTGAAGAAGAACCCACATGTACGTTATGGTAGAAAGTATTGTACGATCATTTGTAAGTTGAATTAAAAACCTACATGTACATAGACACCTACACGTACGTTGTAGTCGAAAATAATAAAGAGATTAGACACTAATTTGTATGTTGAAATAGACACCTGTATAGTGAAGTAGACACCTATATAGTAAAGTAGACACCTGTATAGTGAAGTAGACACCAACATTTACGTTGAGGTAAAACCCACCTGTATGCTAAGCCCCTACCCACCCGTACGTTGAACCTCTCATCCACCTGTACGTTGAGCTAGCCCCAACCACCCTTACGTTGATCCCACACCCACCAGCATGTTGAGTCCCCCACGCACCTGTACATTGACACACACCCACTTGTACGTTGATCCCCAACTACTTTACGTTGAGCCCCCCACCCTCATGTACATTGATCCATCCCCATCCCCACCCCCGTATGTTGAGTCTACCACCGACTTATACGTTGACGCCACCCCCTGTACGTTGACCCCCTCCCTGCACGTACAGCCTGCCACCCACCTGCATGGTGAGGTAGTCCCGGTGGGTGTACACGGTGAGGGCGACGGCGGCGCCGGTCGCGAACATCAGCAGGAAGAAAATGATGACGAACCAGGTCCGGCGACTGTCGGCGCAAATCAGCGTCTGGTCGATGGGCGCCATCTGAACGCGAGACAACACAGTCAACGTCAGGAGACAGACAGAGCTCTACAGCGGCACTGTCTCATTATCAGTTCCTTTACGCTACTTTTTGCTAAGTAACCAGGTTCGTCGTATTTCTCGGCGACATTCTGGCCAAAATATTTTGTTTTTGCGACAAAAACACAAGGCAAAGTTGTTTCGATGAGAAGAGTATGTGGGAAAGGTTGATCAGTGACTCTCGCTATAGGGAACATGTTAGAGCTTGGCCAAATTAAACAGTTGGCCAAATTAAACAGTTGGCCAAATTAAACAGTTCAGGATTGAACGGGGATTTCAAAGTTCTTCCTTTTAGGAGGTTGTTCCTTATACAAGGAGTCCGTGTAGGGGGAGACCTCTGTGTAACAATAATAATAACGATAATTGTTCGCATAGCGTTGCGAACAATTGTACGTAACGACTACGAAGGGGAATTCGATTGTTCGTAGAAAGGGTAATAGTGGGGGTGAATTTCGTTACAACCCCTTCCTGAAATCGTATATATGAACCCCGGAAAGTCTGGCGCCTGAGGTCGAAAGCGTATAGGAGGAATAACGTGGCATACATATAAACATACTGTAGCTCGATTATAGCAGGGTCAGTGTATGTGCCTGGCTTCAGTGCCGTGCGCACATCGCGTAATCCAACAACACAATTAGCTTACTTTTCTGGATAATATGAAGCATCAACAAATCAGTATTGTTGTTAATGTTGTTGTTGTTATTATTATTATCATTGCTATTATCATCGACGTTCCACCGGAGTCAGACGACGACGAAAGGTGAACTCACGGCCGCTCTGTCGCTCTCCTCACCGAGAAGCTCCGGAGACACGCCGATGGAGAAGCTGTGCAGACAGATCTCACACGTGCAGTTACGACGTGTGTTGATCCATTGCTGCAGACACTCCCGGTGACATGCACCCAGAGAGCCCTGACAGGCACACCCCGTCGTCTCCACCTTGGTCCCTGTCACGTCATACATCTCAGTGCAACCAACCTGTGTGTGTGTGCGCGCGTGTGTGTGTGCGTGTGTGCGTGCGTGCGTGCGTGCGTGCGTGTGGGTGTGTGTGCGTTTGCGTTTGTGTGTGTGGGTGGGTGTGTGTGTGCGTGTGTGTGCGTTTGTGTGTGTGCATGTGTGTGCGTGTGTGTGCGTTTGTGTATGTGCGTGTGTGTGTGTGCTTCTGTCTCTCTTCCTAGCATAACACCTGTTAAATACACACTTGCATACTCACACAAACACACTCACAAAGGAACACATAATCGCGTGCGCGCTCACACGCACGTACAAACCAACCCACTACGTAGACAATGACTTAGACTTAACTGAACATAATAACCGTACTTTTCACATTTCACATTCACCACAACAAATACCGCCCCAATATCAACGCCACTTGATACACACCGGTTTCCTTCTCCGTCAGTTGACAGATCCGGCAGACGACAGACGTGGCGGACGAATGAGACGACACCGCGCCGATGACTCTTCCGCCCGTGTGCTCGTAATGCTGAGGTGCCACGCGCGCCGACCCATGGTCTGGTTTGGTCGACGGTGTAAACTCCGGGACACATTCTATGTCGGTCCTATTGAAATCCATGATCTGACAACCCAGTAACGTTACTGTTGTCACACTCGACTCATTTTGATTTTATAAATCATCAGCAAGTAAGACTTCATAAACTGGTTTATAAGTGTAACAAATGAAATTAAATTAACTTTTTACATTCATAGCCTAACATGATCAGTTTCGTGCTATCGTCTTCTTCAAATTCTTTGAGAAATGCCCCCAAACCCGTTCACCTCCAACATCCACCAAAACATTGACAAAATAAAAACAAATTCCGCTCCATCAATATTATTATGGTCGATCAGACAACGTTAGTTGTAGACTTGTAGTCGCTTTACAGCGTTAGTGGTAATGAATAACAAAATAATAATTAATTTAATTGAAATGTCACGGATCGGTCATACAAATCATAGCCAATTCATAGTTAAAACTTGTCTAAGTTATACATTAAGACCGCCAAGTTATAGCCATCTGGAATGATCCAAACCGCTAGCTTACTTGCGCTGCTGCGCCAGCATTATCGCCGTCCATGTTAGCAAGCTAGCGCGCCGCGTCCTCTGTCGCCCGTGCACTCAGTGACCCGACGAGCGATCGTCGCTAGCATCGCTTCCAACGACAGACGTTCGTGACACAGTGCACACCCTACTTACAGCAGTACGTGACCTGTCGCCGGAGCCGCGAGTGAAGATCCCTCGCCGATCACTGGTACGGACAACAGTGACGTCACACAAAAGTGACGTAATGCAGCATTTCCGCCGCGTTTTCGATTCGTCTTCGGTCGACAATTTGGTATAATACTTACTGACTTACTTTCTCCCTCTGCCGTCAATCGACCCCATCTATTTCTATTTTCAGAAATTTTGTCTACGCCATGTGTCTTTATTTTCTGGGTTTGAGCATCTCTTGCGATGGTTCGTTTCGTTTGGACGACCTCTTTTCCTTTTCAGGTGGTTTCCATTACCACGCCTGCTTCGGTGTTCTTATTGGCGGCATTCTAAACACATATGGCCCAAATATCTCCATCTTCTTTTCAATATTGTTTATTTGATTGCCGCTGCATTTACCATTATATTGACTTCTTCGTAGGCAATTAATTCGTTCCATTTGATGTTTACAAGTCTGCGCAAACATCTGTTCTGGAAATTTGCTAGTTTCTTTTCAACTTGTTTGCCATGTTTCAGGGCAATAGAGAAGCACGGGTATTATTTGGTACAACGCGACACGTTATACTGGATGTCGAAGTTCGACGCAGTTCCTAGATGTCTAGATTCGACGCAACTGTTCCAGTGACTTTTTACACGGATACATTACAAAACTTCACGACTAGCCGCATCGTAACACTCTAAGAGTATGCTATGAGTATGCTATACTTATTCTACTACAAAACAATGTGCTACAGGAGTATGTAGCTACCATTGACCTACTTGACTTATGCCCTTGTACTCCGTGTGGAACATAGGTCGACCACAAGCTTCCTCCACTTGGCCCTGTCTCGGGACAAAACTTCCAGCTGACCCCAGGAGTGTCCAAACGTCCGCCCTTCAGTCTCCACAGACCTTCTCCAAGTGGAGCAGGGTCTTCCTCTCTTCCGTTTCCCTTGTGGGTTCCATTTTAGAGCATGGTGTACCACGCCGTACGTTGGTTTTCGCCGGGTGTGGCCCAACCAGTCCCACTTTCTTCTCTTGTGCTTGACCTGTTCTTCTCCAGATTTCTTCGTTTGTGATTTTGTCCTGCCATTTGATGTGAACGATGGCCCTCAAGCATCTGTTAACGAAGGTCTGCACTTTCTGTGTTAGGGCCTTTGTTAAGCGCCACGTTTCACACGCATAAAGAAGCGCTACTATAGCTATCGTTAAATGACATTAGCTGTTGGATTGAGTAACGAGACCTCGCAGTATTGCTCCACATTTAAGACTTGAAATACAACTTGCGACCAACGTCGTGAGATGTGTGCGGATAACGTTTGGGTTATTGAACTGAACGACTACGTAAGAAGAGTCACGTCTCCCTGTTTTACGCACGCACGCACGCACGCTCGCACGCACTTATTTGATCGAACTGATTTAATCGTCAAACATGAAAGGAATTTGGACTAACGTTTTATTATTTATAATATAAAGGCATGTAAACAATGAAAAATAATATATGAAGGCAGGTAAACAAATTAAATAACTGTCTAATCTACACACCCGAACAAGAGAGTTGCAAACCAAAACGTTAGCGCGTCCTTAGAGCTAGTAGGGACACCCTTGTGTTGTCTGCAATGACAGATTTGACGACTTGTACGGAAGGGGGATGTGACAAAATGTGACATTATGGTTTATTGGCGGCCATCTTTGATGTTGCCCCATTGCACCCGTACACAACACAATTGGAAAATGCAAGGCCCGTCCTTGTGGACGATTCGAGCGTACACAATCAGCCGTGGATTTCTGGGATCATTGTGTTTAATGTTTACAGTTAACCAAAATTAATTATCTCAATTTCTCAATGATATTCCGAATCCTCCCCGAGGACGGGCCTTTTCAGCAGAGATCATGTCATCAAACAACAACCCTCCCTGAGCCAGTGACAAGTATTGGTGTTCTCCAGATGTAGAGTTGAAGTCTAACTCGCGTCGTGTCTCTCACTTAAGGTCTCTGACGACAGACGTCTCACGAGACAGACACAACCTATTGCCACTTGCCACCAAGACGCAACAACGCAATATTTCACTGCTCCAGAAGTGATCTTTCGATAGAATTTGTTTGCTCAGTCCGGATGCAGAGAAGACAAACACGGCTGATCCTGATCAGGACTGATCCTGATCGGATGGCCCATCCTGGTCAGTGGCGAGCCGCAGTATAAGGTCTTTGAGATCGAGTCGTTTCTGTGAGACTGTGGACTCGGTGATGCCGCTACAGAAGGGTGTCGAGTCTCCTGCGGCGAACTGCCTATTTAGTGCCTCCGTGTAACAGATGACGTACACGCCGCAGTCGCAGCCTGGAACAGATGGATACACTGGTTAAAGGTCCCTCCTCAATTCAGTTAAAGGTCCCTCCTCAATTCATTTAGAGGTCCCTCCTCAATTCAGTTAAAGGTCCCTCCTCAATTCAGTTAGAGGTCCCTCCTCAATTCAGTTAGAGGTCCCTCCTCAATTCAGTTAGAGGTCCCTCCTCAATTCAGTTAAATGTCCCTCCTCAATTCAGTTAGAGGTCCCTCCTCAATTCAGTTAGAGGTCCCTCCTCAATTCAGTTAAAGGCCCCTCCTCAATTCCTTTCAAAGGTCAAGATGTCTTTGTCTATCTGTTATGGGCCGTACTTCAACCTCTATATATATTATATATTTATTATTGTAAAACTGGCATATTTTACATCATCGCCAAATCATGTATTTTCTAAATCCAGTGTCGCAATGTCTCAACCTCAGTGACAATGTCCCAACCTCAGCGGCAATGTCCCAACCTCAGCGGCAATGTCCCAACCTCAGCGGCAATGTCCCAACCTCAGCGGCAATGTCCCAACCTCAGCGGCAATATCCCAACCTCAGTGGCAATGTCCCAGCCTCAGTGGCAATGTCCCAAACTCAGTTGCAATGTCCCAACCTCAGTGGTAATGTCCCAACCTCAGTGGCTATGTCCCAACCTCAGTGGCTATGTCCCAACCTCAGTGGCTATGTCCCAACCTCAGTGGCAATGTCCCAACCTCAGTGGCAATGTCCCAACCTCAGTGGCTATATCCCAACCTCAGTGGCAATGTCCCAACCTCAGTGGCAATGTCCCAACTTCAGTGGCAATGTCCCAACCTCAGTGGCTATGCCCCAACCTCAGTGGCTATGCCCCAACCTCAGTGGCTATGCCCCAACCTCAGTGGCAATGTCCCAACCTCAGTGGCAATGTCCCAACCTAGTGGTTTACCTAAAGTATAACACAGCTATCAACATCGGTGAATGTGTACACGTGTTTGTTCTTGTGCACGTGAGTGCGTGCGTGTGGGCGTGCGTGCCAGTAATACAGAATTGAAGTGTTCTGGCTTGCTCCGGTACCAACCGTTTGTTTGCTGCGCGGACTTTTCTTCTACAAATCCGACGTTATGAGCCGAAGCTGAAACACAATTAAATAAAAACAGTTGGTGGAAGGATGACTGGCATTTGTAAGGAGTCGCTTTGCTGCGTTAATCGTGCACCATACTCGCCTGATTCTACAGGGAATGTGCACTGATTATCAGTAGACAACTGAACGACTGTTTTTGCAGACATTGCGTAACTGAATTCTGAGATCAAAAACTTAAAGGACCCTCCACAATTCTCTTAAAGTGAAAATCGAAATGCTAACAAATTAAAATTTCCACCCTTGTTGAAATTTCGTAACTTTGTCATGTGCTCGGCGAGAGGATTGAAGTCACGCCCGTGATTGGCATGGACCCGCCAAGTGTTTACCATTTTGGATATCCAATATTTTTACCCTTACCAGATCTAACGACTGAAGTCAATTATTTCGATGATTTCAACAGAAATAGGCATTTTTTATTGAACAGACTGTGCACATTACTTAAACTAGTCATACACTACACATCGGGACATAAACGTGCACATTACTTAAACTAGTCACACACTACACATCGGGACATAAACGTGCACATTACTTAAACTAGTCATACACTACACATCGGGACATAAACGAACCAGACTCGCGATGGGCTGAACCATGTGGAAGCAGCTATAAGAGAATTGTGGCATGTTTATATGAAACCCTCAATTCTATGTACACTTACCTTTAAGGTAGGGGGCGGTCTTGTTGGCAACAGTTCTGGCTGCTGTTACGTTGCTGCTGTGGAAGGAGTCGTAGCTATGGAAGGTGTTGTCTTTACGGTCAAACATCAGCAGGCTCCTGGACACAGTAGATATGTCAACATGGCCAACCTCGGGGGAGACAGGAATATATATATATATATATATAATTTATATATATATATATATATGGAGGGAAAACAGATAAAGGGAAGAGAGGGGTGTGATAGAGAGGAGGGAGGCAGGGCAGGGAACGAGAGGAAGGAGGGAGAGAGAGAATAAGAGACAGAGAGGGGGAGAAGGAGTAGGTCCATATTGTGTGATAGTTGATTCCCTAAGATTCCACGATGAGATTATTTTGTATGGGTATCCTCGGATTAGCAATACGAAGATGAAAGATAACAAATAATGCTTACCATCTAAATAAATTGGCCATCTAACGTTTCCTTTAAGGGAATAAAAACAACGATTGCTTGAAACCATATTATATTTTTTTTCCAATTTAAATGCGTTAAACACCTAATTTTACCTATACATATAGTTCCTTGGTTGTATTCCCTCTAAGGTGGTCGATAATAAAACAATTTAAAGGTTGTTTGAAGACCCCAAAGAGGCAAATTTTTACGTCACCAAAATTATCAATATACTGTACACTGATCATATTCAGTCATAACACGTGATTTATTTACCATTCAAATATAAACTTATAGGAATATTGCAATTTGATATGTTCATAAGGCATAATACACCTTGCACCCTGCAAGGAGTCTCTGCCAGCACAACGAGTTTGTTTCCACCCACCAGTGCGAGCCTCCAGCCGAGTCGAGTTCCGTGTTGTCATTGATAGCGAGGAATATCCGCTGCTTGGAATGCAGTTCCAGCGGCTCAAGAAACAAGCCCAGTTCGTCTTCATCGTCTGCAACCGACACAGTGCAGATCATCAGAAAAGAGGACATGCTATAGTTTGTCTTCATAGCAGAAAGGGGTAGACACATGAAAATAAAAATGAAGAACTAGGTACAAAACTGTATTTCAAGTAACCATAGAAACATGTTTGAATGAACATCAAACGCTAACTTAACTTGCATACATAGAACACTGTTCATTTGCCCAGTGTAACATCGTTCTCAATGACTGCGCCAGTAAATATATCGCTGTAATTAAATTATCACTTATTATACAATTCGTCATTGTGGATAGACGCAGTCGATAAAGTAGGACAAAGAATATTATAATCTTTTCTCCATCTAAGTTAATTGCAGATGTAAAGTATTTATTAAGCTAGTAATGTGCATGTGGACATGTCTGGTATGTTTTTTTCAAATGATGTCACTCGACTAGAACATACTTACGCTGTTTCCACATACAATTATTCTCCTGTCGAACTCTTGATCCTGGGTAAACATCGTACGTAACACATCTAAACATTTTTTTTTTTTTAAATGATGTCACTCGACTGGAACATACTTACGCTGTTTCCACATACAATCATTCTCCTATCGAACTCCTGGGAAAACATCGTACGTAACACATCTAAACATTTGTGGTGCACACAATCGCCCCCAAACTCCATTATGCGCCCATGTTATTTGCTAGTCTCGACAACCCTAAACGAAGAGCTGCCACCTACCGGACTCTTACGGGGGCAATCATTTCACCGTTTTCCTATCTGCACAGCTGTTCTACAATTGTGCTATCTGTTCAGTTTCACCGACTCGCATTCCAGCGAAACATTCGTGCAAACGTTGTCCTCATTCCGCCTAACCGTGGGAATGGTTATGCTTGACCGGCTCGTTTTCTTTTTGATACTGTTAGTGGACCAATCACTCGGCAAACACGGCCAGTCGACCATTTTGATTTCGTGGACTGATATATAGAGATGGAGGTGCAAAATCAGACACGACCCCGAACCGGAGAATGACGTAGCAACACCGGAAGTCGCATCCACGCGACTGGCCAAAGAATGGCGTGCTTCGCCGGTAACAGAGCGAGTGACAGCCGAGGTCGGCTAGCTCGACGTTCCGGGCCCAAACAGTCGCCTAGCTCTCAGTTGGTCGTACGTACACCGTGTCCATTTTCTGGGTTGCCAAACACAAATTGAATTTTGAAACTGCTGAATAACGCTAACTAGACACCGTGACAAGGTTAGCGAACAAAACGGAATCGAAGGCAAACTGACGGTTACGGGAACTGGACAGGCACGGTGACTATTACTGGACAGGCACGGGGGTGATAACTCGACAGGCACGTGGACGGGAACTCGACAGACACGTGGACGGGAACTCGACAGGCACGGGGGCGATAACTCGAAAGGCACGGGGACGATAAACCGACAGACACGGGAACGATAACTGGACAGGCACGTGGACGGGAACTCGACAGGCACGTGGACGGGAACTCGACAGGCACGTGGACGGGAACTCGACAGGCACGTGGACGATAACTTGACAGGCACCGGACGTTGAAGTATTCTTGTTAGTAACATGAACTGCCCAACATGCGTAATTTTGGCCAGTACCGGAACCACTCGTGATCGAGCGGCAGTAGCAGAAGGGTGGCTATTGTTCGGAGTGTTGGTTGTGTTCTTGCACAAGGCATATGTATTCCATGACACACCATGTGCATACTGTCACGAAGAAGGAAAAGGAATATTAAAAAAAAAAATTATTGTGAGTTTATCGTGGAATACTGTCCAAATGCAACCGCCATACCGTGCGAGTGACGTCACATGATGTTGCGTTTTTATCACCAAAAACAATAACTTGATATAAGTACCTTTAGCCACATACCTATAAGAATGATCATATATATATATATATATATATATATATATATATATATATATATATATATATATATATATGATCATTCTTATAGGTAAACACGTAATTTTAACGAGGATATTTGGAACCTGGTTACAATGCAATATATATATATATATATATATATATATATATATATATATATATATATATATATATATATATATATATACATATATATATATATATATATATATATATATATATATATATATATATATATAACCAGGTTCCAAATATCCTCGTAAAAATTATGTTTTCACCGGTCAGGATCCTCGCCTTTCACTGGAAGCGAAAGGCGAGCCTCATGCCTATGCTTTTCGGTGAACACCCGCACAAGAACTCGACGTCGCTGGCGAAGAAAAATGATTATTGGACTGGCTCGTGACACCTGGTAACGACTTTAGAGCGCAGGAACTCAACTCCTGTCCGTCCATTAGCATCGACAACCGAAAGCGGCCAGTTGATGGAACGAACGACCGTCCTGTGATCGGGGTCAAGGCAGACACGCGACTGGACGCACGTACGCCACACGTACGCCGCCGGGAGACTACTTCCGGTCAATTTGTACAACTGGGTTAAGACCACAGTTTGTATCAGGTCACAACGCAAGGTCTATTGTAGGCATTTTTCAGGATCCCATAAGAAATAATATTTATTATTATTACGATACATTCGCATTCTGGACCACAACACCCATGTTTTAATAAAATAAAAAGAGTGCTTGTGTGTGTGTGTGTGTGTGTGTGTGTGTGTGTGTGTGTGTGTGTGTGTGTGCAGGCGCGTTCTTGTGTTCACTTGTGGTTCCTTATATATGAAGGTTCATGTTATTCCTAATTTGGTGTTGTCACAAAGAAGTATGTCTCAGACTGTCAGCATTGTTTACAGGCCTGGAATATCACACGGACGCGCGCGCGCGCGCACACACACACACACACAAATCAAAACATTCCATGGGCACAGGTTAATACAAATTATGCAACAATCCCATTTTTTTCAAGTAAAAACATTGGGATTGCAACATATAAAAACATAACCTAATAAAAATTGCAGATGCTTAAGTTTGAAGTGTTCATAGGGGCATTATTTGCAATATGATTCTTTATTGAAAATGGCAGATGTGAGAGAAATGTAGTAGGAGAGAAACAAGTACCTGAGCCTAACTTGATGAACTGTGAGACGTCAGGATTTATGTAGACAACCTTTTCTGAGATGCTTTGAAACTGCACCTTCTCATAGTATCTGCAATTAGTTTAAAAAGTCTTAAATTAAAACGATGCATGAATATCAAATATTGGCAACATAAATACAAACTTCGCAAAGCTTTCAAATTATGTTGCAAGGTGTTGTAGCCCTTCTGCCCTACATTAGTAAACTATCAGAACAATTAGCAAGGATTTTCAAGTCCTATGACATCCCATCCCAGTTTACCACAAACCTATTAACACACTGACGTCACTGTTGGTACACCCAAAAGACAGAACAGCAAAGTGTGGGGTGGTATATGACACACAATGTCCAGAATGTGACCAACACTATACAGGAGAAACATCCATAACACTTGGAACAAGAATTAAAGAACACCTATCTTGTCGCCAACCCCTATCAGCTATAAGTGAACACAAACTGAACACAGGCCATCAGTGTTCTATGAAGGATGTTAAAATTCTAGACCAGGAGGAGAACTGGCACAGGAGGAAAATAAAGGAGGCGATTAACATCCACAGAGAGAAACCTACGTTGAACCGAGACATTGGCCGGTAGCTCCCACCAGTCCTGCTCCAGCTTGTGTCACATGACCAATGTCATGTGACACATCAGTAACTTCAGTCTGCTGAAGAAGACCATGGGATGTGGTCGAAATATTCAGATCAAATAGTCGAATACCAAGTTTCTTGAGAGGTAATCATGTTTAATCTTCAAATTTATTCCAAAGTGCATTGTGAACTGTGGCACAACAAATTGGTGGCAAGTGTTGGGTGGCAATTTTCCAATTTTCGGAATGTCAAAAAAACAAAACAAAATGTCCATTGTAGTGCAATTTGATTTAGTCATGTTTGGGTAAGAACACATTTATTTTCCACGACATTACAAGTCTGACATTTTTTTTGACAATTGAGGCTTTAATTTAAATTTGGAGATCATGACATTTTCACAAGATTGCTCTAATTTTTTAGCTCTCCCATCAAATCACTGCGAGACTAGATCCATCTCCAACAATGAGCATGCAATTTTTCCATCACATATTTTACCCCATGTGTGTAACTGTTAGTGTTAAGTCTGCAGGAAATATAGCAACATTTCGCAGTTAACTGAAAGCCCACCTGTTTAAACTTGCTTATCCTCCATAGCTCCCCAGAGTACCAATCCAACTATTTACAACTGGAACTGGATTATGAACTGCTTAACCCCTTTTGTTTTGGTGCACTGCGAAGCTTGGATCTCCCGAGAATTTTAGCACAATAGAAGTATTTTATATATTATTATTATTATAAAGAAGTTGTATGCACAAATTGCTAAAGTAAACACCGTAAAAGTGTACCTATTCTCTCAAGTAGGTTTATTATAAACAGCCCATTCTCAAGGTCTTGGGCTCATCCCATGGTGTATGCATTGGTGGAATTTTTTTTAAAATAAAATGTTTCCAATTCCTAGGTAATATTGTTGATCAAACAACCAAGACATGAGAATGTAGATTAAGACTAAACATTCTCTAGTTCGTATAGTATTTGGCATTACCTCAAATTGGTCATTATTGCATCAATATACAATCAATATTATGAATTAAACCTGTATCTACAGGGGAATTCCAATACCAACATCAGAGTAACGAAAGTTTCTACTCTTTTTGTAACACTTTCTGTGAATTTGTTTAGGTTATCATCAATGTGTCACTATTATATGGTGTTGAGAATCGGTTTGATTTTATAAATAATCAATTGTCGGTTTGGCCAAACAGATCAATGATCAATTATATAATCGGTTAGTGGCCTGAATAGTGGGCAGCCATTGTCAGAGTAAAACAAACAAAATGTTATCACGCCACCATATCAATACTGACTCATTGCATCATACATGCATCCGGTACTGATTCTAGCACATTTACCCAAAATCATGTGTGTGATCATTTATTTATTTCCTCGGCATAGCCATAATCTATGGCTATGCAGGGTTGGAGCGAGTACCAGAATAAAGTACTCGAGTACGAGTACTTTGAGATGTACGAGTAGAAGTATGAGTAGTGAGTACATCCCAGATAGTACACGAATATGAGTACTTTCAAAAGTACTCGAGTACGAGTATTTATTTTATTAAAATTGCATGATATGACATTGTGTTTCATGTAGCATATTTTTATACATTTCACTTGATAACAAGATGGGCTCAAAACTGATATTATTGTCAACATAAAAGAACAATAGCAACCAAAATAAAGCTTCATACAATTTATTCTTTCCTTGAATGGTTGAAATATACAGAACGAACACTAAGTTTCTTGAGAGGTAATTATGCTTTAAAAATTATTGTTTGGCAGCAATTTATAATGTCCATTCAGCTTCTTTTTTGTTAGCTTTTACCTCACCATATTGCAGCATACACTCAATTGTAGCATTTTTCAAATTACAACAGTTAAAAAGTCTCTCAACTGGAACCGAGGATGCCGGGACACTGAGATACCTAGCTCCAACTTGTACAATTGCTACTTGTAAATACTCATATTTTTTCTAAAGTAAAGAGTACTTTGTGAAAAATTGGTACTCGAGTACCAACGAGTATGAGGAACGAGTACTTTAGCCACAACCATTTGGCTATGCATATATGACATGCCATGGAAGTAAATGATCACACACGTGACCTGGGGTAGATAACCTGCAGTCGACTCACTAACTAGTAACTACATAGAAGGAAAGTCTTGGCACTTGTCTAGAATCCTGGCCCACCTCGAGTTTATCGTTATCTACATGCAATGTGTACAGTAACCATGCACAATGCATACTGAACTACAGAACATGTAAATTATTAAACACGTTGTGCATAAAAAACACATTTAATCACCTTTCCCGATGCTCGAATTCACATATTTAACCAGCATCATCTTTCCCTTTTTATTCGCAAGATAGCGACACTGTCACTGAAAGTTAAATACAGGGCATGCAAATTCGAGCATCGAAAAATGTGATTAAATATGTTTTTGTGCACAACATTTTAAATTATTTACATGTTCCGTAGTTCAGTATACATTGTGCATGCATTATGTATAGTTACTATACATAATGCATGTTGTAACGGGGACATTGTCATTGAGGTGGGCCCGGATTATAAATAAGGGCCAAAGTGGCACTTAAATAAACCCTCGGTGCAATATCCCAGAAAGACGTTGCTGTGTAATTAGCCAGATCCGGAAAAATCGTCTGCAACTGCAAGCCCATAACGTGGGCGATAAATGAACAACATGGTCATGGGATTATACTTTGACAACGTAAACAACATTATTCAGACGACTTACTCGAACGCAAATCCTATGAGTTTGTCGTTCAGCCATCGATTACCGTCAAGCAGCTCTATGTCTGATTGCCGAAGCAGACTGTCGTTGAAATTAAGAACGACAGCATCCTTTTCGACCATCGCGTCGCCGGTTATTTTGTTTACGCCGCATACAAATGTTTAAACTGCATATATCGTTTCTACTTAAATATCTCAACACCAAGTTTCTCGAAATACCTCGCTTGACACATTTAATAAACGTTATGAATAAAATCATTAGATTTGTATACACATAGTGATAGAACAATTAAATAATGTTATAATTTACAGTGAAGAAAACAACTAAATTTATAACTGTTTCCTCATAAAATAACGATGTAGATATGTGTAGCTGTGATGGAAATATATCGATAAATATTATGAATGTTCACGCTATGCGTCATTTTATAACTAATTTATAGCAATTTATGTGATCTTTGTAACACATTAGCTGCACATTTCGGGTTGGTCGATGTACAGAGAAATGCTGCACAATTGAATGTGTTCATACTCACTAGGTGGCGCATCAGTTTCTTCACCACTGTGGGGATCATGCGTCAGTTAGACTTCCTGGTGTGTTACAAAAAAATTTAGGGCACAGTAATTTTAGATATGTGTAATTTAAAAAAAACATATCATCTGACATAACTGCATTTGAGCAGATACATTGGCAAGTTTGCTGGTAGAATAATATTATGTTGGCAGTGTAACTGTGGATTTTTAGATGATTTCAATAGGCGGAAGGATTTTGAGAAATTTTTTCGCCACAAGGCGCGTGTGCGTAGTAATTTATGCAGAAATTGGTAAACATTCAAGGGTATGGCACGTTCAGGCATTTTAAAAGAGTTAGAAATATGTGATTTTGACAAAACTCGACTTGCATGTCAATGAAATGATGACAACGGCTGGTAAGAAGTTTCATAATTTTTATGGTCTCGTTTTCTTATAATGGTGCAAAACGTTAACATGGTCACCAATGGGAAACGCAACAGTAGGCTGAACCCTGGTGAGGATATAATGTAGTACGCATCATACAGCGCAGATTGCTAGTACGTTTGAGAGAGTTGACGTTATTTTGCTTAACATTATTGAATTGAGTAGTTTTGGAGCAGCGAAAGTAATTCCGACGGCTGACAGTGTAGTTAATATTGTGGCACCGCATCGGTAAAATTTAATATGAAACTAATTGCTATTAATTGTTAATAATTAGCTTATCTGACTGCTTTCTGTGGGTGATGGTAAGTGGTGAAAGCTGTATATTAACCACAGTATATAACGATAGGGATAAGTGGTGGAGGGGGCACCACGCTCATACCATGCCATGCTTAGGGCACCATGCTCAGTGTGAATCGTGCTCCAAGGGTTATTGTCATGGTCAAACAAACTTCGTTATACCAATGCACTGGACGTTTAATTTATATATGTCGTTATTACAAGAAGGCCCTATATTTTATATATACTTTACTATATATATATATATATATATATATATATATATATATATATATATATATATATATATATATATATATATATATATATATATATATATATATATATATATATTAGTGCCCTGCACGGGCTGGGCTTTGCGTCAAAGCCGGGCCCGCAGCCCGCGGGCCGGGCCTCTACATAATTTCGCGGGCCGGGCCGGGCCGGGCCGGGCCGGGCCGGGCCGGGCCTGGGCTTACATATTGCGGGCCCGGGCCGGGCCTGGGCTGAAAAAAATTAAACACATCGGGCTTGGGCCGGGCCTGGGCCTAGAGTGAGCGGGCCGGGCTTGGGCTGGGCTTAGCCATAATAAAAATATTCATACAAAACCCATATTATTAATATTATTATTAATAAAAACTGATTATAAATTGTAATTCCGGTTAATGAATGCTTACAATTATTTCTTTAGTATTATATAGTTGCAAATTGAGACCTTAAATGGAATTGTGAATGACCACTGCTAGTAGTGCCAGTACCCAGTACCCAGTACCCACCCCTGTTGGTAATTGGTATTTTTCAATTGCGTGAACTAATGGCTACTATTTAGTGTCCACAATTTCTCCAGTACTGATTCATTCACACTTGTACTAATTCACACATGTCTGAACCTGATCTGTCTCAAGCTAGTGACTCCAGACCTGCTGGAAATGCCACTGGGTGTCAGTGCCAGTGGGTGACATAGTAGTAGCTAGTACTAGCTACTTGCTAGACACTACTAAACAACAACTGACATTAGTATTTCTTTAGTAAACATTATACAATGTTCATATATTATTTTATTTATTTAATACAACAATAAGTCTGTTTTACAGTTTATTTGTGTTTCGTCTTTCTTATAAGATTATAGGTTTATCTTCTCTAAACCTAGTGGGCCGCGGGCTTGCGGGCCGCGGGCTTACCCGTCTTTGACCCGCGGGTATGGGCCGGGTATGGGTGTGAAACTTGGGGGCCTGGCCGTGCCTGGGCCAAATATTCACGGTCTGGGTCGGGCCTGGGCTTAATTCTAGTTTGCGGGCCTGGGCCGGGCCGGGCTTAAAAATGGTTGCGGGCCTGGGCCGGGCCTGGACCCAGCTGCTAATTGCGGGCCGGACTTGGGCTCAAATAATAGGCCCGCGCAGAGTACTAATATATATATATATATATATATATATATATATATATATATATATATATATATATATATATATATATATATATATATATATATATATACACGCATTACATACATAGCACGAAACGCGTTTAATAGTAGGCCTTGGTTATTTTACCTTTTATAGTAAGCCTCGGTGATTTGAATGAGCATTTAATTATATGTTTCGTTTCACACAGAGCGTGAATGGGCATTGACGCAATGCGAACGTACAAACGTAAAACTCACTGCAGTGACACGCCAGATGTGGTAATGCTGGGTGCAGTGAACCAGGTCGTGATTGATGGGACATCCATTTATCGAGTTACTCTGAACCTAGATCTGTCCCGCCATATGTTAACAAGATACGTCAAGATGTGGTTAGAGGGCCAAGCTATATTTGAATTGAAGACCAAATTTTCGCATCGGCTGGTGTTCAACAAAAACGAAGAAAATGAACTTGCCGATTATTTAAAGATATATTCAGTAATGTTCTACGGCCTGTCTATAAAGGCAACCAAGAAACTGGCGTATGAACTTGCGATGCGGAAAGAAAACAAGATGCCGCCGTCCTGTCGTAAGAAAGGGGAGGCAGGAGAAATTGGCTCGTTGGTTTCACGAAGAGGAATGAAACGGTTAGTCTCCGAAAGTCTGAGGCTACGTGCGATAAGCTTCAAACGAGTATCAAGTGGTAGGTTCTTCGTTTATTTGGGGGCTCTCTTGGTCAAACACGAATTTGGCCCAGCACAATCTACAATCTAGACGAATCGGGTATCACCACCGTTCTCACTCCTGACAAGGTTATCGCGAGCACTGGCACAAAACAGGTCGGGCAGATCACATCTGCAGAGCGAGGCGTCCTAGTTACAATGTATGCGTACATCAACGCAACATGAAACACCATTCCGCCTATTTTCGTTTTCCCGCGTGTCCACTCCATCAAACACACCAACTGATCCGATGACAACACAGTGCTACTTAGCATGGACAACCACGGCACGCACGTTAAGTTAGTGGTGGCCGACTTAGCCAGAGGAAGTGGCATTGTAACCCTCAAACTAACGCACAATGTAGTTACAAATTGCAGCCTCTGGACCGCGGAATGTTTGGGCCTTTCAAACGATTATACAAACCGGCATGCAACAAACGGATGCTGAACCACCCTGGCAAACCAATCACGATTTACAACACTGCTGTTACCGCGGAGGTTGCATATACCAAAGCGCGCGTGCCAGCAAGCATTCAGTAGGGATTCCGAACAAGTGATGTGTTCCTCTTCAAAAAAAGATGTCTTTGGTGAAGATGAGTTTTTTGCGTCTATGGCAACAAACCAACTTGCACCGGGTGAACGTGAACCACCTCCTCCTGTTCCGTAGCAGCTGCAAACAACACCGCCTCCAGCACCACGGAAGAAAACAAAACCGCCCCCCCCCCTCCGTCCCGCAGCAGCAGACAGAAAACAGCGCCTCAAGTCCCGACAGACCATCTACATCGACAGATTCTTTGTAGTACTCGCCAAGTGACAACAGACCTTATCCGATGGCAAAGCCACGAACACAACCTGTTATTTTGATAGACACGTCTGAAAAGCAACATCTCACTGAAGACATGCTGAAACAAAATATTCCTAAATCACTGAAGATTATAGAAAGAAAGCAACACCAATAGCTAATAGAAGTTCGGCTCCAGTCAGATTCTGAGACGAAGTAGTGGCAGACCTAAATGTGGTAGACAGCGGTGGTGAACAACATGACGCAACCACTCTTGCTCTCCCAATGATTACATCATAGTGAAGTTTGCGTCTAAAAAGGCCATACGCCATTGTGTGAGCATGATTATTATACCCACAGATGAATTGGCTGATGAATTCGAAGTCACCTTTCTGAAATGCAGTAAGAAGGGTGTTACTGCTAAACGTTTCACGATCCCTGACGATGAAAACACCGTTGACGATGTGCCGTTTGATGACATTGTGCGCGCTTGCCTGCTCCGACTGTGTCGGGTGGTACAGCCCGCACGAAGAAGATGGTGGTGTTTAGTGTTCACTTATCTCAATATCGCCCTCAGTGAAAACGATTCACCGTTCTTGGAATTTGTCTGCGGAGAAGGCATATAGCCTACGGAATAGGCCTACGTGGCATGGTTGGTTATCAATAAAATGTTTTACGTTTTTTTTTTGTAACGGACAAACATTTTATTTAAACTTCTCGATTTTTTGTAACGGACAAACATTTTATTTAAGCTTCTTCTCGATTTTGTTTGGAAATGATATGTGGAGCTTAACATTTACATTTTATGATATCCTATATAGTATAGTGTTGGCGGAATTCGAAAAAAATACGTGCATGGTGCTCGAGTATGTAAATGCATTTATTGCGAATTCAACCAATGCACATGTAGGCCTATTCATGTTTCAGTCTCGAAGACTGCTGTGTAGTGATCAATGCATGTTTATTCAAAGACCGGTTGCCAGCTGAATGACAAGTCATACAAGCGGAAATTAGAAGGAACACATGACCGAAGTTAGAGAGTAGTTTTATTCGCTGTTGACGTCACTGCATTGCCACCTATGACGTCATTGCAATGCCACCTATGACGTCATTGCAATGCCACCTATGCAAATACTGTAAAACCTCTTGCACAGGTTTCACTGTATAATCAACACTAAATATGTATAATCATAACTAAGGTCGGTACACTAAGATAGCAATGCAGATTAATACGGGATAAGATATACAAACCAACGGCTTGTTTTAACCTGGTTTCACACTGGCTCGAATCTACTAAGTTATCACTACAATGCGTTTAACAAATACCCACCAACACGCTGTGTCGATGGTTATCAATGCCTTTATTATCGCTACAAATAGTGCCATTGAATACGCCAATTGACAATACACAATAGAAACGATAGCAGCCACTCCACATTTATGACTCTAGGAAATTAATAGCAATACCATTGACTAGTTTGGCAGACAACAGTGTAATTACGTTCAGTCTGTTCACGGTGTAGGCCTAGATATCCAGGCGCGTTAATATCTTGTTTTACAAGTACAAGTACGAGACTAAAACAGGTACAAGTACGAGACTAAACCGATATCGCGTCAGTGTCAGTGTCAGCTAATGCGGAGCCAACGCGCATGCGCTCGGGTGTGTGTTCCGTCTACGAAACTAATGACTTTTCGGCAGGCACCGAGAACATTGAATTATGTAAAGTAATTTTCCTATGTAAATTTCGAAAGCAACCAGACTGTAGGGCAGTGATTTCGCCAAACGACACGTCTGAATCGACTCGACGGCATCGATTATGTGACTGCGCTTTAGCAGGTCACGTGACGTAGTACAACGGCAGACGACAATTTGCACACTTAGCTGAAGAGCTGAAGACGTCAGTGATGCGTTGATAATCGACCACAGTGGATAGTTGCCACCCTGATCCAAGTGATCGATTATGAAAAACAACCAATTTAATCAACATTTTAAGGACACTTGATATTCCGAAAGTTGTGTGTTATATAATAAAGAAATTATGCTGAAAATCTTTGCAAATCCTTCCGTTTCCGATGTCAGTCGGTCCAGTTTCTCAACGCTACATAGACAGCTAGAAAAACACATTTGCTTTCCTTGTGAAACCACAATATTGCCATCATGTTGTATTTGTCCTGGTGGTGTTGATGGTAGTGGTGGTGGGTGTGGTGGTGGTGTGTGTGGTGGTGGCGGTGGTAGTGGTGTGACCACCGTATTTTTAACCACACATTTATTCTATCATCCGCGACACGGCCTTGCTGAATGGGGTTATTAAACAAGGAAATGGAAAAGCCACCACACATTGATTGGTTGTTATCGAAAGGAAATCATGTCACCTTCGTCATATTGCCAATCTTCGAGTATGTAGGGCAGAGTGGCGCTGCGGTTGGAATGCCGGACTCTCGATAGAGATTACCGGGATTCGAATCCTCTTGCTGCCGTTTCGGAGCTTGGCCAGTTTCGTTCACTCCACGTTTCCCCAGTTCACTCAGCTGTATACACGAGTACCTGCATTCTACAGACACTGGTGAATATGTGACGAACAATCTTCGTGGAATAAGTGCTGACAGTTTCCAATAGAGTTGGTATTGGAACGAATAGTTCTGTCAGGGAGGGCATGCATGCGTGTATGCGTGTATGCGTGTATGCGTGTATGCGTGTGTGGGTGCATGCATGTGTATACATGTGTATGCTTGCTTGCCTTCCTGTTTGCTTTCCTGTCTTCCTGCCTGTTTACCCGCCCGCCCGCCCTCCCGCCCGCCCGCCCGTGTGACTGCATGGATGCGTGTGTATAGGCCCCTATATATCTTCTCTCTTACATTTGTGAAACCAATCCCGTCTCTCTCTCTTTCTACGCGTACTATAATTGAACTTACACCGTCACTGCGTTCTAGTTGGCGGGCTCAAGTTATTGACAAAATCATCAATGTTTGTCCTTTTCGGATGTTATGCCGGAGATGACGAAATTACCGCCAGCCTCAATTACTGTAACGAATAACAAGCATTATCACCGTACAATACAGCCCACTATCAGCTTCGTAATCAAATCCTCACCGGCAAGCACCAGATAGTACCGCAGCATCAGAACGCCGTTGTTTGCCGTAATTAGGCGCTGTTTCTAACGTAACATAATAAACGATCACGCGATCGATAACATAACCGTCCACGCCAGCCATGCTGTGGACACCCGTCGATGTAGGCAAGATACTCGCATTTCTAGCTATAGTCGAAGATCCAGGCTAGCGAAAATTAACTCGTCTAGGATATTTGTAACATTATGACCGTACAACAAACATACACAATGTACACGTACTTCGTGAACAGATACGTACCTCAGTAAAGTTGCTTGACAATAATATTGCATAAATGTAACATTTTGACGTTTTGTGATGAAAACCGTCACCTCACGTGACGTCTGGTGCGGGTTGAGTTACTGAAATATCGCCCACTAGTCACGATAAACGAACTCCTAATCAATTGTTTGGAGCATATTTTTCTAGTTCGTGACTCCACTGTGCAGATGGTAGGTCACGGAATACACACGTGAAACGCGTGCGAGTGCGAGTCTGTCTTGAAATTGAAATTATTGCTTCCGACACACACCAAATAGAGGCGTTAGTTTTCCAGGATTTTCACAAACAAATTAGAAAATAATTTTTTTTTTAGATTTTGTTATCGGTTAAAATTTTGCAACAATCTGCTTTCCGTTCACTTCATTTGTATTGCATGTATATAGTCTTATCTTAGTTATCTATTTTGTTTTTGTAAAAAGGTGTGAATGGAAAGGATCAATCCTATCGATTTGTTTAGCAATGGATTTATTGCTGTGCAATTACTAGCAGAAGACGCAACACTGTGAGTTTAACATATATGCCTATTTGTTTTGGCAGTGATCCCGAGCACGATGGAGATGCCTTAAATACCTTACAGCAGAGGAAACATAAAAACATAAGTAGTATATTTATTTATTCCTAATTCGTACTACAGATTAATGGCAACCGTTTAAGCAGAAGTGTCTCTTTTTCCAGCGCCAAGCTGTCTGGGATATTGGCAAGTTCTGACATATAATATCGACGTACCTTAATCAGGCCCGTCTTCGTGGTTTCGAAAAGGGGGTTCGGGTGTGCACTATCAGGCGGGGATTTCTGGGATGATTTCTGAAAATGTTTGCAATTACACACATTCTCTCAAAGGGGGCTCGTTCGAACCCCCACGATGACGGGCGTGTTAAGCCATATGTGATGTAACCACATTGGTTGACGGATCAATTACGCGAGTAGATTTCAGATAAGCTATTTTTGCTTAAACGGGACACATTGTAAACAACGTAATGTGGTAAAATAAGAAAGGACGTAAGGACATAACGCGCAGCTACGTGACCGAGTGTTGCCAGTTTCGCACGAAATTCGTTACTCCTAAAAGCTGACGACGGGATACCATCCGTCCATAGACAAATATAGAGTGAGACGTTATCTTCACCGACGAAAAATGTGATCCACAACAGAGAAATCCCCGTATCATCAAAACACGAATAGAATGTATCACATCCACACAAAGTTTATTTATTCATTATAATTTGTTCTCTTTCTATTATTCAATGGTATTCATTCAATAACTGTTTTATATACCTATTCAATTTGTTCAGTGCATCAATTATAAATATATTTAGGACGTCCAGTTGCCACAACGAGTTTTGCTGACACGTAAACTGTTAGAATACCATCGGGGGTATGTCTGATTGCCAGAACAGCCTTGATCCGCCGCGCTTCTAACAACGAGGTTGCCGTGCCAACGTGATGACAGAAAAGGGAGCAAAACTACTTTATCTTATCGATCCCAGATCCCGTGCGAAGATCGGTTTCGCACGAATGTCATCGGTAGCTTCAATGGTCCATGGAAGACATTGAAGGATGCATATTTCTAAGTAACGCGGTCACCGGAGTAACCTTCGGTTGAAAACTGGGTCAGAAATGAATCGTTTTTGCACTTACACGTTTCCTTGTGTAACTCAATGGCACTGCGTAGGTGATACTATGATTATGAAGATACACTTACAAGACAGTAATGGATAGGCGTTAGTGTACTTAAGTTGTTCGTGTAACGAAGAATGCATAGTTTGTGACTGTGTCTGTCTGTCTGTCTGTCTATTCCGTCATATCTCCGTCAGTTTTGCATACATGGGGCTGACATTTTGTAGGTGTACCCGGGGGGGGGGTTGTATATTAATAAAAACATAGAAAATTCCCCCCGGGGGTGGGGACACTACGAATGAACCCATGTAGACGTAACTCAGAACAGTGGCAGTTCGTAGTTACGTACAAATGTTAGCAACGCCACGCGTGTTTTCTACCACTGTAGTAACGCTACGTGGTGTACATCACATGTCCAAATAAGTTCCTTCGAACGGTACGAACGGTACGAACGCTTCGTGAAACTGGCAGTTGTACGTGATTTTTGCCATTGCCATTGTCATTGCCATTGGTAATGCCCTTCTAAAACTTGACTGGGTAGTGCAAGGAGTTATAATCTCGTGCAGTGGCTGCCTTTTCCCCGTGCAACACCGAACAAATAGTGGACTGTAGCGCTAGTGGGTTATAAAACATATTAACGTCGTGAGCGGTTCAAACTATCCACACGTTAGAAGTCAGTGTGGATAAATACACGCACGCACGCACGCACGCACGCACGCACGCACGCACGCACGCACACATATATATGCTAAAAGTTTTCTGAAGTAATGCAAAGGTGGAACTTGTCGAACAAAAACAAGAACTACTCGTGTATGTTTCTAAATGTCCTAACGACGACTAATGTGGCAATGTATTTTTTTTACAGCAATTTGAGTTGCGTCGAATTTCGACTGTGTCGTTATGCATAAATATAATATTTTTCTACATGTTGGTTTACTTTAGTGAACCTCCCCCCCATTTCTCCCCACAAGATATTGCATGGAAACGGCGCCGTTGTGTTTGGAGATAAGCACATTAGCACACCAAGCCGTGGGGTGCGATGGCATACCGGTTAGAAGGCCGGACTCTCAATCGAGAGAACCCGATTTCAAAATGAGTACCTGGCAATACAGACAGTGGTGGATATATGAACGAATAGTCTTCGAGCAGGAATTGCAGCGTGGCTGAATACTTCCCAGAGAGGTTGAGATGGCCTTGGAATGAACAGGTCTGCCAGGGGGTGAAGTGTAAAGCGCTTTGAGCGGTCCTACGGACTGGATACCGCGATATATAAGAACTTACCTTTGAAGCCAACTTTGCTTTTAAATTCATATTCCCCAATTTTTTTTTTTTTAACTAGTGATCGCTGACTTTTGTTTACTCAGTCTTGAACTAGACAGAATAATTTTGTATTCGACAATATTATTAGTTAGTGCTTCCCAGTCACTGATGACTGAGCAATGTTTTTTGGTACAATGTCGTGTATGTTCAATGTGTCTGACGAATCTACGGAATTGGTACAAGTCGCAGGCATTCAACAAGTAAAAAACAGCGTCGAGTATGTTTCGGTGCAGGTGTCGGGATAGGTTGCACTCGACGTGTACCCGGTACGCCGTCGGGCGCCGACGCAACGGCCTTGGGTTTCCATTCGACATCGTTCCGCACCACCACACGTGGATCGCGCCAGCACCGAGCCATCACCTGGAGAGAGCCGCCGCCTTCAGTCGCTCGTCATAAGCCACGATCAGGCATCAAGTCGATATCGATATCGCCACGTCGGTCCCGCCGCGAGCGTTATAGGATGCGGTATTTGATTTGTCGGCTGTTTCGGTGTTTACGCGCTTGAAGGGAGGTCGCTTCGGGATGCTGTGAGTTGACTGCGGATGTCCACGAAACATGACAAGGAGACGCGCCACGTTCGGAAGACCGTACGCGAATCGGGAATTGTTTTCGGTAGTGTATTCACGCTGAAGAAGTTGCCAATTAGGTGAAACTGTTCGATTTACTGTATAATAACGATACAAAGTCAACTCACCAACTCACTCTTTTACGACCTGAATCTGTAAAACGCGGAATCGTGAAGTTGGAAACGGAACGGTACGTTTGGGCGTAGACGGGAAACAGCGGAGTCTCACACCGTGTGACAATCGAACCGGATAAAACATGTCCAGCTAACGCGATGCCGTTGCATGCACGACGTGGCCCGTAACAGGCTCTGGTACGATCTGATAACGTCCATTGAACAAACAGTAACCCGGGAGATTGTAACTGAGAAGTTGATACATCACCATTCGCTTCATTGTCATTCCGTGAACACTGTGACATAAATACCGTAATGATGATGACAGTGACTTCGTAGGCGACACGAACGACAGGACGGACAGCTGCGAGTTATTGGGATACAAGCGTGGAAGGACGTTGTTTGAGAGCTGCTCTGAAACTCCTCCGGTATCGTTAAGGTAGGCGTCATTCCCGGGCATTGGCGGACTTTCCGGTGGTTAGGATGATGTGCTTTGCGTTTCTTGTGCTTTTGATACTTATTATGAAGTGTGGTTATTTGGCAGCGTCAGAATGTGTATATGTGGATATATGTGCATGGGTATGAGTAGGTGTGTCTCTTTGTGTGAATATGTGTGTATAATATTACGTACATTACGTATTTGTGAATGAGTGCGTGCGTGCGTGCGTGCGTGCGTGGGTGGGTGCGTGCGTGCGTGCGTGCGTGCGTGCGTGCGTGCGTGCGTGCGTGCGTGCGTGCGTGCGTGCGTGCGCTCATACGTGAGTGCCTTTTTGCTTGCGTTTGTGTGTGTGACCAATGTGGAACTGAATGTAGGGCATGAGAAAAGAATCGTAACTAGTTTGTGAACTTATGCAAATACAAACCGATTTTATCTAGTGGATGTTGTGGACACAACATGTTTTATCTAGTAGATTTTGTGAACACAACAGAGCACGGTTGTATAATGGGCGCTAGGTCATACCCAGAGACACATTGCATTTGAGGTGTTTTTTTTGCATAATGTTTCCTTTGTCTTGCATTCAAACCATTTTTATGATGAATATTTGTTGGTTCGAGCTGGTCAATAGTTCTACCCATCGTCGTTTGTGTTCATTTATAACTTGTTATTAATTCATCTGAATTACATCATGGTATATATCACATTTCGCATGTATATCGCAAGATTTAGCAAGACAAAGGCCCAGATGGCAAGTGGACAAGGAAGCCATTGGCTTATCGAGAGTCCAAACATTTTTAATATATGTATAACCCGCCCTCCTGAGATATTTGTCAACTTTGTTTTTAAACACATTCACCCTATTGACAGTTAACAAGCTGTAGATAATTTGTTCCATTAATTTATTGTCCTCTGTGAGAACAGGTACTTCCTGTTATTCAATATACATAAAACATAGAACACAGTTGTTATTGCATACATACTATGTGAATATGGTGCCTACGTAACATCCTGTCACATGCCTGTCACATGCCTGTCACATGCCTGTCACATAGTGCCGACTTTGGCTTAGAATTATGAAGACAATAGTTATAACTAGGATAACGATCATATACCTTTCACACAGCCATGCCCTTGGTTTAGAATTATAACTCGGATAGAACTCACAGGCCTTTCACACACTGATGCCTTTGGCTTGCATTTATAATAGTAAAAGTTCTATCTCAGCTAAGGATCATAGGATTTTTTACCAAGTCTTGCCATAGGCATAGAACTACAATGATAATAGTTCTACCCTAGAAAAATACGACTTACTTCTTTCTTGTGGTGTGTCGTTTGAATGTGTATAACATCCGTTTAATGTTATTATTTTAGATGGCTTGTTCGTCACATTTTAAACTTGACTGGACAAGCGATATAGCAAGGAACTATAATCCTTGTCTAAGCTGTTATATTAATTATAAAGAAATGACAGCATACGTTGTATTGTTGACATATTTACGTGCAGTGCTAAAGTAAATTGCAAGCAATATTGCGTAATTGACTGAATGGGCGGCTTGCTAAAGTGGCAAAGTGAAGGGGAAATAATAATCACGTCTTAATATTATCAACGCCGTTTTGCTCAAATTCGTCAAAAATATTTCAATGGCTACAGCTACAAAAATGGCAATAATGCATTAGCTACACAAACAACAATTACAATCTCGCCTTCCAATGGCGGTGTCAACTGCGAGCAGCTGGCTCTGCTGGGACACGTTCGTTGAGTTACCTTCCGGTATATCTCGTATTCGGTCGGTTCCCTGAGGCTCCACAGCGAGTCCCGCTTTATTATCTTCCGAATGAGATATAAATAATTCGACGTGCCTGCAGGTAGCTGTACTGCATGAAGCTTCCTGGTCACACTGTTGGTATGTCCAGTAGTCAGTGGCGTATCTAGGACCTCGCAAAGGTGGAGGTCAATGGGGGGGGGGGACTTAGTCATACAGTAGTGTAGCAAGTTACATACGAACACAATGACATATTTAAACAAGGGTGGGGCCCTACGCCCCCCCCCCCGCAATACGCCACTGCCAGTAGGCATTGACTGGCGGCGAGGAGAATATACACGGGTCACGTGTGTTACTAGTATTTACAGCAAGATAGTAAGAGAAGCTGCAACACCAACATCTACTACAGAAACAACACACTTGTACCTTTAACATGACAACCGAAAAATACAATACCAACAGAAACAACAGCAGCCGCAACAGCAAACACTATAATTAACAGCAGCAGCGGCAGCAGCAGCTGCAACAACAACATTGGACATTATTGGCTAAGGCAATTTAACAAGATTGCCATCTATGGTAACAATCGCCAGATCGCACAAAAGACAAATGAGCCATCGGTTTATCGAGAGTCCAACAATGGAGTGTGTGTGTGTGTGTGTGTGTGTGTGTGTGTGTGTGTGTGTGTGTGTGTGTGTGTGTGTGTGTGTGTGTGTGTGTGTGTGTGTGTGTGTGTGTGTGTGTGTGTGTGTGTGTGTGTGTGTGTGGTTGTGTGTGTGTGTGTGTGTGTGTGTGTGTGTGTGTGTGTGTGTGTGTGTGTGGTTGTGTGTGTGTGTGTGTGTGTGTGTGTGTGTGTGTGTGTGTGTGTGTGTGTGTGTGTGGTTGTGTGTGTGTGTGTGTGTGTGTGTGTGTGTGTGTGTGTGTGTGTGTGTGTGTGTGTGTGTGTGTGTGTGTGTGTGTGTGTGTGGTTGTGTGGTTGTGTGGTTGTGTGTGTGTGTGTGTGTGTGTGTGTGTGTGTGTGTGTGTGTGGGTGTGTGTGTGTGTGTGTGTGTGTGTGTGTGCATGCGTGCGTGCGTGCGTGCGTGTGTGTGTGTGTGTGTGGTGGTTGTGTGTGTGTGTGTGTGTGTGTGTGTGTGTGTGTGTGTGTGTGTGTGTGTGTGTGTGTGTGTGTGTGTGTGTGTGTGTGTGTGTGTGTGTGTGTGTGTGTGTGTGTGTGTGTGTGTGTGTGTGTGTGTGTGTGTGTGTGTGTGTGTGTGTGTGTGTGTGTGTGTAAAACTCACGTTGCAATTATATCCTAGCACGACGGACACATTAGAATGCAGCGTCTGTGTTCGTCAGTTAATAACTACGTATCAAGTCAGGAGCCGAAGGCAATTATCAGTGGTAAACAGAGATCAACTATGTGATCCGTCAGATGAGGTCAAATGAGGTCATATGGGTTGCAGACATCATTAAAATTCCGTCTGGCTACAAACAAATTATATTACCTTTATTTAATAATCCATTTTGTCAAACGGTGTTCTCTAATAATAATAATAATAACAATAATATTACAAGACGAATAATAATAACCACCATTTAAAGACGAATGCTAAGAGTTATTCTCAGTTATTTTCTAAATCGTACGACAGTGCATAACCTTAATATAAATGAGGGTAATTAGTTATGTTCTGAATGAAATGTAACCGATTGTATTTTGAGCCAAATATAGCAAAATCTGTTTAGAGACAAATGTAATCAATTACATACGTAGTTATTTTGAGTGTATCACCAACACTCCGCTGCAATGTAGTAATTTTAAAACAAATCCTGTAAAATACCTGTTTCAATCTCAGCGATGTTGCATACAACATATTGAACCCAACGATTAGTGATAATCAAATAACCATGAAACCGTTCTTCGTGGCAATAACTAGTGAACAATATAATTTCCATAGTGATATTCTAAATTATTCCACCAAGGTTAAGGACACAGATCTAGAAAGTTGCTTATTTTGAATTGAATTTCTGGATGGACTGTAGACGTCTTGGTGGAACTATGGCCGTGTTTAAACTAGAAGAACGACTAACATGACACTGTATATTTTGTGTAGATTAGACAGCGACGCGATGTCTACGCGGGCAGTCTGTCAGTACGACAAGGGGCGAGTTGTGTATAACGCGGTGATAAGTAGCCATTCGTTTGACGTCATCTACTTCCAGCCGAAGATAACCCCAGTTTCAGGGCGATAACAGTCCGACAGGGAATTCTTGCAAGGAAGCGGCTTTGTAGCCTTAACATTAATTTCCCTTATTTTTCGACTATGCATGTCGGCAAAATATCGGTTGATTAGACATAATTAGATTGCGTACATTAAAAAACAAAATCTGACTGTGAAATCTTACAAGATGATTTAGATAACTTAAGTGAGTGGAGCAATAGATGGTGCCTAACGTTCAACACAAGTAAATGTAAAAGGATGCACATAGGCAAAGACAATCCAACGTTCGAGTACACCACGACAACCGAGAATAATAATATTGTTTTAGCAGAAACAATTCAAGAGAAGGATCTAGGTGTCTGGATTTCAAATAATTTGAAATGGGAGAAACAAGTTGTTGCAACAACCCAACAAGCTATGGTGGTTTTGCGTTCTGTAAAGAGAGCATTTATTCACTTTGACAGAGAAACATCCAACATTGTTTATAATACATATATTAGACCACATCTAGAATATTGTGTACATGCATGGTCAACTTATTATGCAAAATATATTTTAATGCTTGAGAAAGTACAACGCAGGGCAACAAAACTGGTAATAGGATTAAAGGAATTTACATACGAGGAAAGATTAACACAACTAAAACTTTATAGATTTGAAGAACGGAGATTACGAGGAGATTTAAATGAAACCTGTTGTTAACTGGGAAAGAGAACATAGACCCAGATCACATTAATCTAAATAACCTCACAGGCCACAGTAAAAAATAGACGCCGATTTTTCAGTCAAAGAGTGGTGGATGTATGGAATTCCTTGACCAACAATATTATATCTGCACCCTCTGCTAACATTAAAAAAATAGAATAGATAAAACTGGGTTAAGATATGGGCAAACTATAAAAGACTTATCTCTAGCCTTACAAATACTCATCTCTAGCCTTACAAATGCTCATTATTTGTAAGTGTATAAGCGTAAGTGTGCACAGTTCATGGTCGCAATTAACGAGGCGATTGTTTATACGTCAGCATTCCAAGTACTCTTTCAACAAACGAAGGCGCACGCACGCACGCACGCACGCACGCACGCACGCACGCACGAACGCACACACACGCCTGTTGTGCGTTCATGTGTAGTCGACAGAACGGCCGGTGGACGTAATTCAATGCTATCCGTGTTTGTCAAAACGCAAATCCATCGACTCTAGTCAAAGCATATAATCCATGATGCAGACTCAATATCTACGAAGGTATTAACGTCGTAAATAATCAGCATCTCAATGGGTCTAGTCGCAGATTTTATAAATCACTGTCAAGTAATACGAATTGCCGGCAGATTTCTGCATGGATAATCGCACCTAATTGTGTCTGCGTGAATAGTCATTGCGGATTACGTGTTCACCTCGTAAGATGAGGATACGTTGCAGTTAATTAGCTAGGATTTATTTATGAACGTACTGCTTAACAGGGGATTACTCTTTATTTTGTGATTTATTTTTCTTTATTATTTCTCCCTTTTCTCCCTTCTTCACTGTCATCTGTATGTATATTCATTTACTATGTCACGGTATCCATTTTGAAACAGCTGGATGGATTACTTTCATGGGTAGCTTTATTTCAAGTTGACATCTACACCAGTGTAACTTAAGGCGAGGTGAAACCAGGAGTGTAAGTAGATCTCTGGTATTAATATCGTAATAATTGATATTTGAAGACATCTGGAAGGAAGTGCTGGGGATTCGTGCTTCCAAGAGTAACGTGCATTATAGATCTGTATTTCGAGTAACGTGCAATACAGATATGTATTTCGAGTAACGTGCAATATAGATCTGTATTTCGAGTAACGTGCAATATAGATCTGTATTTCGAGTAACGTGCAATATAGATCTGTATTTCGAGTAACGTGCAATATAAATCTGTATTTCGGAGAGTGTTTCAGCCCCATTCACAAGTCCAGACATATCACTCGTGTCTGTTTTTGTGTGACATTAAGTTCGGACACCAATGATCTTGAATTATTATTGAATACCAGCTTGTACCAGACATGAATATTTTTTCGTTTCTATCGTAACATCAAGCTATAAGGTATACACTATATATATATATATATATATATATATATATATATATATATATATATATATATATATATATATATATATATATATATATATATATATATATATATATATATATATATATATACTAATATACTGACCGTCCAAACGTGTTTTAATGAACGACTTTGTTTTGTAAATAATTGGACCGTTATCTGATTATGTGCCGTTCAATGTGCCATGTAAAACATTCAAAGTAAATAAATAATTGTTAAATTACATTAACAAATTGTTGTTCATTAAAACATAATTGGGCGATCAGTATTCTAGAACAGATGTAGTTTATAACATGATGAAAACTAACGTTGTGTCGTTAGGACAAGACGATAGGAAATAAGCCATTCGCCTGTCTTTGATTCGTAACGTTTGCATTTGTAATATTAGCATAATCGCTACAAACCATATTCCTTGTACGCATTGTACTTAACGACGAATGGTCAGTTGTTTTAATGGTATAAAACTTGTCGGTTTTTATCGTAAATTACGTCATAGTGTAACATATATATGCTCTAAAGTCTTTATAGCGTTTTGATGAACCGCGATGTTCACTCAGACCGAAACATTCACAATAAACATATAACTATCAATTTATATATGTGTGGGCGTGCGTGTACGTGCGTGCGTGCGTGCGTGCGTGCGTGCGTGCGTGCGTGCGTGCGTGCGTGCGTGTATGCATATAATTTTTTATTTATATATTTTAAATCTTGGTTCAATAAAACACATATGGACGATGAACATGTTATAATAGATATAGTCTATGTTACGTGGATCGCTTGTACGATATAGTCTATGTTACGTGGATCGCTTGTACGATATAGTCTATGTTACGTGGATCGCTTGTACGATAAACACGACCAGTCTTAGTGCGTAGCTTTTGTGGTCAGACAGTAGTGTATCTTGGATCTCGTAAAGGGGAGACAAAAGGGTGAGACAAAAGGAAGAGGCCAAAGGGGAGGCCAAATGGGAAGGTCAAAGGGGGAGGCCAAAAGGGGAGGTCAAAGGGGAGGCAAAAGGGGAGGCAAAAGGGGGAGGCAAAAGGGAGAGGCCAAAGGGGAGGCCAAATGGGAAGGTCAAAGGGGGAGGCCAAAGGGGAGGCCAAAAGGGGAGGCCAAAGGGGAGGCCAAAGGGGAGGCCAAAGGGGAGGCCAAAGGGGAGGCCAAAGGGGGAGGCCAAAGGGGAGGCCAAAAGGGGAGGCCAAAGGGGAGGCCAAATGGGGAGTCAAAGGGGGGGGCAAAGTGGAGACCAAAGGGGAGGCAAAAGGGAGAGACCAAAGGGGGAGGCCAAATGGGAGGCCAAAGAGGGAGGCCAAAGGGGAGGCCAAAGGGGGGGCCAAAGGGGAGGTCAAATGGGGAGGCCAAAGGGGAGGCCAAATGGGGAGGCAAAAGGGGGAGGCCAAATGGGGAGGCCGAGGGGGGAGGCCAAAAGGGAGGCCAAATTGAGAGGCCAAAGGGGAGGCCAAAGGGGAGGCCAAGGGGAGGCCAAAGGGGAGGCCAAATGGTAGGCCAAGGGGGAGGCCAAAGTGGAGGCCAAAGGGGGAGGCCAAAGGGGAGGCCGAGGGGGAAGCCAAGGGGAAGACCAAAGTGGATGCCAACGGAGGAGGCCAACGGGGGAGGCCAAAGGGGGAGGCCAAGGGGGAATTCTAGTCACCTATTAGTTTACCGTGCTACCGTGTAGTGGCGCAATAGGTTACATACTAGAATATCAAAAAGTAAGCCAAAGAGGGCCTGGCCCAGTGGCCCCCTAGATAGTGATCATTGTTTAAGTAACACGAACGCAGTCCCTGCAACTAAACGTACAGCAAGCGTCGCTAAACCACGAAACCAATAACTTGCACAAAACATGTACGTGGACTTGGCAGGTCGTAAACAAGTGCGACGAGGTTATCACAGAGTATGACACGTGTCTTGATACGGAGCAGTGAGAAGTATTCGCAACTAGATGTTGACATGCGAGCAATGTCCACGATTTCCGTTCGAGTGCCTCTGCGAGCGTCCGGGATCTGTCGGCGCCGTCACGGCGGCGCTTGTTGCTATATTATGCATCCGAGTCAAGTCAGTCCATTGGAAAGATCATACTGAATAAATCGCATCATTATGCAGTTATTCATGAGCTCATCTTTTGGGAGTCTGAGCGCATGCTGATCGGGGCCGTTTTTGGTTAATTCCCGCTGAGGGAATGTCCCGAAACTGTTCAGCGATCAACAAGGGTACACTTTTTTTAGAAGAGAAGGCAACGTACATAAGTGTTGCTTACATTCCAGCTACGAAACGATGGGTCATCGTACGAGAAACTGATTCATTTATTAGAAACGCACATATTTACATAAACAACGACATGCTAACCTTTACATAATGTCATGTCAGGCGGAACTGGGTGGATCCTGTATTTGGTGAAAGGAGACACGTATTCTGACACACAGGGAAGACATTTACAGACACTATTAACAGCATAGAGGGAATTCATTTTAGATTAAACCCAGTTAGTTGCCGTTGCCCTGTGTACAGAGTTCTCCATTTCTGAAACTTGGGTCTACAAAAATTCAGACCAGAAGCATCGCCATCGACTGCTGCTGCTGCTGCTGCTGCTGATGATGATGCTGCTGCTGCTGCTGCTGCTGCTGCTGCTGCTGCTGCTGCTGCTGCTGCTGCTGCTGCTGCTGCTGCTGCTGCTGATGATGATGATGATGCTGTTGCCGTTTCCGTTGCTGTTGCTGTTGCTGTTGCGACGGCTGGACCTGTTGTTGCAGCTAGTGTTTGTGCTGATACAACTGCTATAACTGCTGTAGCCGTAGCAGTCACCTATGTCGGTAACACAGTCACCCTCATCGCTGCTGTCAGAGACACGCCCAGTACAGCACCGGCTCGGGTAGGCTTTGCGTGCGGCTAATAATTGGCCCCCAAATGGCTGCGCTACGCCACATGAAAGAAGACACAAGAATCCGATGAGGAAAATATGATTATGCCTACGTATCACCCAGCCAGATCAATCGCATTATAAATATATGATGCGGTTTTGTTAATCTTTCTCTGTAACTGATCCATTTTCTCTGAACTTGTAAACCGCCGTTAAGCTAATTGCTAATCACATGACGCTGACGTCACATTTTGGGGACTAGCAATGCGACGGGAATATCCGCGGGGTCGCAATTAATTATTACCGATGGAAATAACGGTTCATTATAGGTGAAGACGCTGCGAGAATACACGGGGTCATTTGTTGTCTTCTTCTCTCTTAGGTAGAATATTTAATAACATTGCCATCTAAAGCAAAATAACAAGATGGCGGGAGGCCAGAAAGCCATTAGCATATTGAGAGGCCAACTAAAATGTTTCGATATGTAACAATTATTACCTATTTTCACTGTCCCGTACTTCGTGCCATCTACTTTCCCCACTTTCCTTAAGTGTGAAATAATACTTCGATCAGTACTTTCAAATGCAAAATGTCTGCTCCGCAGCTTGTAAAACCTTTTGCCCTGTCAAACAGTTGTCATAATGTGTCCGTACGTTCCACATGCCGGACAGTCTTATCCTTGAATTATTATTCCCTGTCTGTTACTGGTGGCTTGTCGGTTGCTCGCGCAGGTTTTCCTGTGCACGCTCTACATAAATAGCTCTGTGTTAGGGATGAACATTCCAACTGGTGGCAACTGAGTGTAGTGAATGTAGATTGCATATGAGATATGTTGTTACGGAATAACGACCAGGCGTTAACTAGGCCCCATGCACTGTATGACAGGTTTACTGTATTTCTCACGCTGCCAAATTGCACATAAAGATACTAGTGCACTACCGACAACCCACAGTGTGGCCGTACGTTATACAAGTTGTGTGTTGACCTGTGATATGCGATATCTTCTCTAGTGCAGAGGTCGTTAAATATGGCATCCTTAAGCAGCTCACTAGATCAACGGAGCTTCTGTGTCTGAGCAAATAGCAAAGAAGAATCAAGCGTTTCTTTACATCCAGGCACGCGTAGCTCCGTTCATTTCAAATTATGGGCACGTCATCGCAATTGACGAATCCAGAGCATGACGTCACAATCCTAATTATGAGCGTGACCTCTGTCAAGCTTCGCCTTCGTAACTATGTTTACATATATGCATTACAGTACCACGGCGGCACACCTGTGCTAGATCAACATTTCCCACATGCTGCTCACGTTGCACTTTGTGTTTGGTTTCAAAGACAAATGCTTTGGCCAGAAATTCAACGAAAAATACGACGAAATAGCTGCGGCAATGTTCGTTGACTTGACGGACCTGGTTGCTAGGATCAGACGATTCTTAGGTAATAGACAAAGTTCTTGTTATCACCCTCGTCTCTGATGGCAGAGGGTAGAGGCCGTAGTTG
Source organism: Lamellibrachia columna (assembly GCA_963662155.1). Classification (NCBI taxonomy): domain Eukaryota; kingdom Metazoa; phylum Annelida; class Polychaeta; order Sabellida; family Siboglinidae; genus Lamellibrachia; species Lamellibrachia columna. Next base: position 29,185,269 of record OY759275.1, on the reverse strand, counting down.
CTTCCCGGTCGGGCCCGTGACGTAAGGAGTCGAAGAGGCAATGTGTATGAGAGTATATAATATTATGTATGTATGTATGTATGTATGTATGTATATATATATATATATATATATAAATATATATATATATATATATATATATATATATATATATATATATATATATATATATATATATATATATATATATATATATATATATATATATATATATATATATATATATATATAGTGCTACATCTGATTCCTCTCGTGGGTCTATTCTACAGCAAAATAATGAATGAACGATGTGATAAGAAAGTCATCGCGATAGGTATTTCATTGAGATAAATTTATTGAAATGGCTGTTACATCATTTCATTCATTTGGCAACTGAACACATCACTGCGTGATAGAGACATGTTGGTAGTTGCATCTGGCATAGCCAAATGTTATTACGAACAAGCGAAAATAGTCTAGAAAATGACGACTATAAACAAAATGGCATTACTGCGGTGAAAACATCTGATATTTTCGCGGAACATACCACTGCGTACGCAGGAAAGACGGGCAAAACTGGAAGTTATAATTCACAGCTGAAGCTGCGTATTTCCTGGAACGCAAGATGCTTTCAACTGGGTCCCTATGGCGATATTCGTAGAAATATTAGAACAACGAGGCGGTTTATACAGAATGTGTTATGGAAAGTAGCGAAGACTAATTTGTAGAATTTATTACATCGATATCGCAATTGGTTACCAATATATGACCACACGTTGATGTATGGATGTAGTTATCACACGATTAGATTTTTGTATCATTTCCTTAGCAGATTTCAACGAAACCTGACAATATGTTGCGGTAAACATCAAACACAAACACTGCTACAGCATACTTGGAAACAATTCCCGGAAAGCGATAGCTATGTTTGGCAAATCTACACGCAAACATGTTAAATAACAAAGCATACATTATGCACATATCTGCCAGAGACGGGTATATATATAGAGGGGTTAGATTAAAGGCTTCGTTGTCAAGTGGTGTTTCTTGCTTTGAAAAACAATCTTGTTAAATCATGTTTTTGTTCTTCACTAACAATTTCTTCACTTCTTTACCACACTGTGCGCAGAATCAAGATTCGGTTTTAATAACAACTAAAAATGTATTAACTGATCTTAGTCTTGTCAGCGACCTGCAGTAGCTTTTTCGTCAAATCCAATATTTTCGTTCATCATTTATCGGCCAAAAAACCGGATTCTGTTTATCACTCTATGTACTCGGGGGATCCCTCCATCACTTACACGTCCATGTTCTGTCAACCAACGACTAGAAATTTAATCCTGAGCAGCACTGGCGTCGTAGTCAAACATGTCCTTTTCCCTGTTCATAAATATTTGTTCAGGGTGCAATAAATCATCAAAAGGGGATACCATCTCAATTCTTATTCGTCTGCCACCAAAATAATGATCGGTCCCCCGGTGAATGTATCACCGACAGCACTTTGTCGTCTGCGTACGAGTGAGCCGCGGTGTCATCGGAATAGTGCTAACAAACGCCTCCGCTACTTCGGGGGCAATTAGATATGTCAATAGAGTTTTGTCTGAGCGACGCGCGCGATCTGACATCTCACGATAAATGAGCGAATGCCGAGTTCACCGGTACATCGATCTAATGAATAAATTAGTCGTTCTTCTTGCGAAACCAAAAAGGGGCCCGACTTGGTATGCTCCGCGTCAGCGTGCTTTGTTACTGTCGATAAAAGCGCCACTGGCACTGCTGGTTAGTATGATTGCGTGCGGATTTCGTAGTGGTTTATACAATAGCTGGTCGCAGTATGAAGTCGTAGTTACGTCGGTAGCCACACGACGAATAGTGAAAGACTGGCAGAGGTGGAACAGCATCCGGGCGAAGCAACATTTGTAGATGCCGTTCGAAGCATGGCTAGTTTCGAATAGTTCATCGGGTGTATACTTGGCAACCAGTGGTTATCTAATATACGCCCCGAATATCATGTTCCCATTTAATTGAATGTCGATTTTCACAAGCAAGAAACGTTCAATTTATATTAGAAAAGGCGATTCATTGAAACACGTTGGTAGGTTGAGATGTTGTGACATCTAGTCTTGTAATAATATGTTAGAATATGCACATGATTTTGATATACCAACGAAGCACCTGTAACGCGTGGGAGTGACTTAGCGATTGCTTTGACATTGGCAAACAAATGCGTTGCATTGCCAAGATTCGACCGTTTTGTGAACATCACAGCAACTTAGAATGACATTATTTTGAGAAAGCGGCGAGAGAAACATTTAGCACTGCCTAACCAGCGTTAACAAGCAACAAACTCCAGAATGCTAGTGGATATGGAAGTTACTGACTTATCGAATGACCAGCATTTTATTAATGTGTAACCCGCCGTTTTCAAATATAATGTTATGTCAATTTTATTTTAACTCTTCTTCTCACCCACGAGAGTTTTAACGTTGAATAATATTGGTCGATCTCCTCACTGAACTCGCCAGTCGCGAGAGTATTATTGTTGATTCATTTGTCAATCTTCTCACTGAACTCGCTGCCCGCGAGAGTATTAGTGTTGATTCATTTGTCAATCTTCTCACTGAACTCCCCACTCGCGAGAGTTTTATTGTTGATTCATTTGTCAATCTTCTCACTGAACTCGCTGCCCGCGAGAGTATTATTGTTGATCCATTTGTCAATCCGGATATCGAACTCGCTGCCTGTGAAGGGTGCTACTATTAATTCATTTGTCGATCTCTATACTGAAGTTCCTACACGCGAGAGTATTAGTGTTAATTCGCTATCCACGAGAGTATTACTGTTGATTCAATCTCGTTACCGAACTCGCTACCCGCGAGAGTATTAATGTTGATTCATTTGGTAATGTGTTTTCTTTTTCAGAGCATCAACGACATCTAAAACAACGACGGTGGCTAGAAAGCCAAGAAAATCCACCTCACTTGTTTGACAGAGTCACTCTTCTAAGGTTGGTTTTTATAATACATCCCCTTAATTAGATATGTCGCAGTATAGTATAGTATAGTATAGTATAGTATAGTATAGTATAGTATAGTATAGTATAGTATAGTATAGTATAGTATAGTATAGTATAGTATAGTATAGTATAGTATAGTATAGTATAGACGGTGAATGTGTTTGTTGCATTTAGTTGCTTTATAAAAAGTCCTCATAACTAACTACTAAGTATTGTTCATTTTACCGCGTACAGAAACCTAAACCATTAAATATTGTATATCGTCGTGTTTCCCGAAGAAATAACTATTAAATGTGTTTAAACTGTATTATAAATTAACGAGCTGCTATTTATTATACATCGTTTTGACTCCGGCTAACGCCGTGTAGTGTCTTTGGTGTCGTCCAACCAGCCGCTAAAAGTGTACGTTTACGGACTATTCATGAACAGGCCGCGAAGTTGTGCGTTGTCCCGGTTATTGGTTAATTAATCGATAATATCAATCAGTGCACTTCAGTGAGTTCCGTTCGTAGTATGTGTTCCTTTATTAACGGGACAAACATGCAGTGTTGTTGTTGCCGCTGTTGGGCTGTTCCTGTTGTTCTTATTATTAAGCAAAGTTATATAAACACACAACAGCAGATTTCCATACATTTACATATACACAAACGTATATACATTCACGCATACGCACGCGCAAACACACTCACACACGCACACACATAATCAATGCTACATATTTTATCATAGTCATATGTTGCGTTGTTTATCATCAACAACTCGCCAAACCATTTTCCTGACGCCTGAGACGGAAACATCAACAAAGAACGAGACTTTCCGGAGAACAACCGCGTGAAATAGAAATAGAAAACGTCGAGAGAAAATCGATTGAACAGTTACGGTTATAGAACAGATACTATGACGCCGACAACGTCAAACCACGAGTCAAATAACAGACGCTTGACGTTGCTATTCGTGTTGTCAATTATGGACGAA
>OY759275.1:29163799-29176299 GCA_963662155.1 Lamellibrachia columna | reverse complement strand
TTATTCATCATTAACCTATTCTGTATTATCTACGGATGAAACGGGCATGTCCATGTGGTTCAAAAGTGGTTCAGGAAGGAACTTATTCATCATTAACCTATTCTGTATTATCTATGGGTGAAATGTGCATGTCCATGTGGTTCAACAATAGTTCAGGGAGGAACTAATTCATCATTAACCTATTCTGTATTATCTACGGATGAAACGGGCATGTCCATGTGGTTCAACAGTGGTTCAGGAAGGAACTTATTCATCATTAACCTATTCTGTATTATCTAGGGGTGAAATGGGCATGTCCATGTGGTTCAACAATGGTTCAGGAAGGAACTTATTCATCATTAACCTATTCTGTATTAACTAGGGGTGAAACGGGCATGTCCAAGTGGTTCAACAATGGTTCAGGAAGGAACTTATTCATCATATACCTGTTCTGCTCATGCGAGATTAGGTTGTCTTAAATGGACTTTCGGAAGTGCAATCTTTTTACAAAAAAACATAAGTAGAGTGTCAGTTTATGCTAAGAAATAAACGTTTTGGGACTGTATTTTACAACAGGGTGTATTTTGAAGCATTGCGATGGCTGCATGATTTTTTACAGCTATTAGAGTTCGTGTTTATATATTTAAGTGAAGCCGCGTCAACTGGTTGCCGGGCAACCAAGTAACCAACGTCTACGTCATTCCTTACCAAAGAGTGCGTCGTTAATAATCCATGTGTAAACCCCATTAATCCTTGCTGACACATATTTAATTCCTGTATAACACACGTACGCACGCACGCACGCACGCACGCACGCACGCGCGCACCACACACACACAAACACACCGTGCATGAAAAGTTATGTGCATTAATCGAATTTCGTGAGCGATATTACGGGTCAAACTAACAAAATAGTTCGTGAATGATGCTCATCATTGATCGGTTGAAGTTATTGAACCTGAACTAAGCCGCGTGCAAGCCTGGCACGTGACGTACGACACATATTAGATTGACTGCGCCATTGTTGCTCGTAGCTCTCGATCACTGGCGGTGTCTTATTTATGAAGACAACGAACGTCCTACGCGCGCACACGAACTACGAAGGCCAAGTGTGGGGGCTATTTAAAGCACCCTTAAACCGAAATAGAGGGGGAAATAAATTGACAACTACTTGTACGAAGTCGCCCCATTTTTAGCCTTTGACTGAGTTACGCTCTTGTATTGTGACACAAATACATCTTGCAGTATTAACCGCAGTCAGACAACGAATAACTATGTTATTTATGCTGAGGCACTCCTATACTAAAATAGCAAACGGAAGTCTATTGGCAACTAGTGATATCAAATTATTCCAATTTCAACTATTGATGCGTTGTGATATATTTCATTACCGTTTATACAGAGGTAACAAGTGAGCGCAGGAGGTTTATTTTGATTTTAACTGAATATTCTTAAAACTCCATACCTTCTTTAGTTTTGATAGAGAAGCTCTTGCTACATCTATCTGGGTTTTCTCGTCCACCAAGCACGAAGATTCGCTGGTTATTATTGAGTCTACATATTTAAATTCGGTTATGTTTTCAAATGTTGAACCCGTTAAACGATGCAGTGTTTGATACACATACGTTCTATGTTTTGGCTCTTATTTCTTGCCACAATCCGCTGTTCTGTTCTACAGCTACCTTGAGTTCCTGCTCTGTTCTACAGCTACCTTGAGTTCCTGCTCTGTTCTACAGCTACCTTGAGTTCCTGCTCTGTTCTACAGCTACCTTGAGTTCCTGGTCTTCTCCAGGTAATTAGTCTATGTCGTCTGCAAAACGTAGGCCACTGATCGCTCGGCCATCAAGTTGACATGTTGCAACGAATCCTTTCTTGCCCTCCGACATGACGTTCTCTAGATGTGTTATGTTAAAGTGGATATAAGCGAATGTATACATCCTTGTCGAACTTCATCCTTTGTTCTTGATCATTCGCTTACGTCGTCTCCAGTGAACGCCGCGTTCTCCGTTGATGTGCACAACACATATGTAACGTTCGTCAGACCTCGGGCGATTCGTTCCATCAGTCTTTGCTTCTTAAATACCATCGATGTTTGACACTAAGTCGAGCCATTTCTATTGCTTTGGCGTAGCTAAATCGACGGGCATGCAGCAAGAGATCGACTCTATACAGCTTACTTTAGCTTTAACTGGTTGTCAGGTTGTTGTTGTTGTTGTTGTTGTTGTTGTTGTCGTCGTCGTCGCCGTCGTCGTCGTTGTTGTTGCTCTCCTCTTTATCCCTGAAATCCGGTGTGAGGCTGGCATCGATACTAGTTGTCGATTTTTGTCTCCAATCTTCTTCTGTTCCCGTCGTCTCCACCACCCGTCTCCACCCCCGTCTCCACCCCCGTCTCCACCCCCAGTATCCCTCCCTCTCGTTATCACTCCCCTCCCGCTCCCGCCAAATTTCTCTTCACACAGTCCTCCCATCTCAGTCGCCGTCTTCCTCATCACCTTCCACCATGAGCGCATCCGCCCTCTTCGATAACTGCTCTGTATTACCGTAAAACAAATGTCTGCTAATACCGTACGCTCTCGTTGTATGTACACGTGCATAATATGGGTTATTCTTCAATTAGCGCACCCTTTCGATGTAGACATTTTGGCAGAGGCAGCACAGTCGGAAAATATCCTGATGCACTAAGATGAACGCTCGCCTATCAGTCAAAGACATACTGAGTGGGCAGAGCTGAATCAGGCAGATTCGTGTAATTGTGTTAGCCATGACGTCATCTAAATTTTGTCACTTGTGTTATGGACACATTATACCATCTTGTATGTATCCAGGTAGTACGTAGATATATATACAATCGGTTAATCTATGGGCAGCGTGTCGTATTTAAAAATATTTATGATGGAATAAACGTATCCCAAGCGAATGATCTATCAAAACGGTAATAAATCAAGCAATTGAACTATTCAAAATGGCACAAAACATATTTTGATAATAATTCCCTCAGTAAATCACTGAAATCTCTATAAAACGAGGTCCGTCAAGGGTGATGCTGATAGAATCGCTGTTTTTGGGACTGCCCATCTCGAAACTTGGTAAAAGTTTAACCAAACAAAATCAAGTTTTCACGTTCCAGTGCGACATAGCAGGGAAACTCGGAGATAAAACATATTTTGGTGAAAATTTGGTGTCAATGTCAATACAGAAGTCACGTGTACTACTACTATCCCAAATAACACCAGTGACAATAACACCAGTGACATATTCAACGAAGTAAAAGTTCTACGGAAGTGAATTGGACAGTGATGTGACAATATATACGAATTCAACAATTCACGACCGTTCACCCGATGGCAGTGTTCCCCTTCATAGGTGATCCTGTCTTTCGTAAATTTGATAACACCACACTTACTCCAGACAGACTAACTTGTCGGGTCATGGATAGCCAAAGAATCGACTATGTTCCCGTTATATTAACCATTCGTTGTATCTGCTGTTGCATACCACATTATTTGCTTCTGCGGGGGTAAGATAAGACGTCGACCCGTAGACACGTGACACCAGTGACAGTGTGATGGTTTCGGTTCAAGCCGACGAAAGGCTTGAACTTACATATATATCGTTAAAATTGTGTTAACTTGCATGGCACATACCTAATGTGATGCATCGCTCTATATAATATATGATCTAATGAAAAAGAGCTCTGTATGTAAATACGGCATGAATTATAACATGAAACCGCCTTCGCTGCATGCATATTCATTGTTATTACATAAAATAATCATTTCAGCTCTTTACTTTGCACGTGAATATGTCAAATGAGAACACTGGATGGGGATTATCCCGGTAATCAAGGGCAACATATACATGTGTCACGTTTGAACGTAACGAACGCGTCATCTAGCGAGTCTAATAGAGTCAGAGTAGGAGGGCACCAGTTTCTCCGAAACTATGCATAAATTGGCGAGCATCGTCCGAGTCTAGGCCGAATCCGCTTCCCACGGCGATGACTGCGTGTCGGAACAGTTCCAAGTCAAGCGAAAATTAACTTTCTAGTTGATTTCGTTGTGATCGATGTCCAACTCGTGGCTTATTATCTTGTTATGGAGAAGAGAGTCGGGTCGGATACGTTTCAATTGGTGCTGTCCATCTGCAGAACGAAGTCGCGCTGATGAAGTTAGACTCCCGACGAGGTCGAAATCTAAATCATTTGAGATTTATACGAGTGTGTTTCTCTTGTGGCGTTTCTCAAGCGGCTGGACATTGCTTTATGTCAGACGAAGACTATAGTCTTTCGTTCGTTCGTTCGTTCGTTCGTTCGTTCGTTCGTTCGTTCGTTCGTTCGTTCGTTCGTTCGTTCGTTCGTTCGTTCGTTCGTTCGTTCGTTCGTTCGTTCGTTCGTTCGTTCGTTCGTTCGTTCGTTCGGTCGGTCGGTCGGTCGGTCGGTCGGTCGAGACACACATAGGACATCAGGGATGTTAAATATGTAATTTGTGATTTTTTAAATACCACTATACAGTGAAGTGCTTTAGGAAAGAGACACATTTAAGTGTGTGACTATTCTTTTGAGAATCATGCGTGTAGTTTCATACTGTGGTGATGGCTTTAAATATATCTCACTTTGGAACGTAAAACACTGCTTGATCATTTCAGTTTCCCTGATGTAGGAAGAAGGGAGTCTTCACCAACTTCCAACTGTTATTATCGAATGCTCATAATCGTGCAAATAGCCCAGGTCGCACGAGTGAGACTCTTTAACTAGCTCAAATTGAGCGTAAAGCGCCGATGCGCCGACCTGCTTCCGTTTAACTCGAATCGAATCAATTTGCGTTAACGGTAAATTGGTGTGCACCGTTAGTTCACATTAGCAGTGAAACTCTCCAATTTATCGCTCGCCTGCGTGGGCTGGTTTCGATTCCGTTGCGATTTAATGCAATTCCAAGCCGAACAAAGCGTTAATTTGAATCGGAATAGAGGCAATGCAGTTTTCCCGAGTCCCGCGTACCTTAATTCGATTTCGTCCACGAGTAATGCCAATCGAAAACGAGAGTTTCGTGTTGTCCATCGCGTTTCCGTCGTAGAGTACGGTAAGGCGTCTAAGCGAGAAGCGCCTGTGATTTCTCTTGCTCGAGCAGAGTCCGTTTTCGGAAGCGTTGCTCATTTCGCGGCAATCGTTTCGGTCACGTGATTGTTCCGGTTCACTTGTTGGTCAGGTTTATTGAATACCCGCGCTAGGAAGAGTGTGGTTGGGGCAGGTAATCTTAAGGCGAAGGAACTTGTCTTAGTTGTTTACGTTATAGCGACGTAAGCTAAGCTACAATGCAATATGTGAAACACCGAAGTGTCTGTTTGTTTTGCGTGATACACGTGTTGCACTAGATAGAAAAATACTGCAGATAATAATCGCGCGAACGTTTGAGCTTAGTTATGTAAGTTAAATTGCGTCGTTATACGTTGTTTCACAACCATCTCAGCCATCATCACGACTTACACTAACATAACCGGCGCCACCACCTTGACCACTTTCACTACTAGAACCACGACGACGACGACCACCATCATCAACAACTACAACAATATCAACAACAACACCAACATAATCCAGCAACTCGTTCCCATAGTTGAGTGAACCTTAATGCCTACATTTATCTCCCGGAGAGTTGACGGCAGCTAGCGAGACGCCAGCGCCCTATCAACCACGGACCGCGAGGGATTAACGCAATACTCCCTGACACACGATCGGACAAGTGCTTCTTGGATATCACAGATATCACACGAATTGTACAAAACAATGCTGCCGCGCCACGGCTTACAGTAATCAATATCCTTGCGTACTGTTTAATATTAAAACAACATTCCACGTCTAGACAAACGCGTAGCGACGTCAACGCGAACAGCTGTTATCGGATACACTTTCTCTGATTACGCCGTATTTAAAATCTCCGCCACAACCAGATTACCAGTGTTCACGGAATGTTGCCTGATTCCTGATAATCGTAGAACAACATGATGTGTGTAATAAATATGTAGGAAATGTTTCGCCACATTATGAGACACGCGTATGGACGGAACGCGTAGATGTGATGATAATTATAAAAAAAAAAAACGAGTGGGAGTTGCTGCCTTTGCAGAGTCCGCTGTGAGATGTCACACATTGTGTTATGTCATATATCACACATTATGTTATGTCATATATCACACATTATGTTATGTCATATATCACACATTATGTTATGTCATATATCACACATTATGTTATGTCATATATCACACATTATGTTATGTCATATGTCACACATTATGTTATGTCATATATCACACATTATGTTATGTCATATGTCACACATTATGTTATGTCGTATATCACACATTATGTTATGTCATATATCACACATTATGTTATGTCATATGTCACACATTATGTTATGTCATATATCACACATTATGTTATGTCATATATCGAGACACGTGTATGAAGCAACGCACCCTCTCAAACTGTTCTCTCCAAGTAAGCTTTGTGAGTCAATAGTCCAAAAAATAAAGTCAATTGTTTGACCATAATTTCTTAAGCGTGATTTATCACGTCGATATGACAAATAAATACATACATATATATATATAAATATATATATATATATATTATTGTATGTATGTGTGCTTTTGTGTGCGTGTATGTGCGTATATATATATATATATATATATATATATATATATATATATATATACACACGCACGCACGCACCCACACACACGCACGCACGCACGCACGCACGCACGCACGCACGCACGCACGCACGCACGCACGCACGCACGCACGCACACACACACACACACACACACACACACACACACACACACACATATAGATATATACATGCATGTATGCATCGTCTTCGTTCTAAGCAGTTCTTCTTGTCTTGATAGATGTACTTTAGCCTTTTTCTCTAAGTAATCACCTACATCCCTTGCTTAATTTAGTGACATATTGCAAACAATTAAAATCCGGTTATAAAAAATAATTAAACATACTAAAGACAGGCGTTTTTGTTACGCAATGTTTACCCCGAAATACATTCTATGCGAAAACACGCCTCAAAGTAGCCTCTCAAAGCGGGAGAGTCTACTATCTTGAGCATTAAGATATTTCCAACGTTCCGATTAGTCCTTCGCCACAGCACCCAGACAACGGAATCCGCTTACTGCAACACCCGATTACCTCCGCATAGGAGGTCGTGTTTGTGTTGGCGTAGCAACGCATCAGAACTGGGCCACTCGAGGGCCGGAGAACCATCTCGGAAATGGGTTTGGTCCCAGGGGCAACGAAATCTTTGATAAGTAAATTCCAAGAACGTATTAAGAACGCGTCCGACTGAGCGTTCTAGGCAGGCAGCAGTTCGTGTGGGAACACTTTCTGTCGCCGCGTTAGAGAGAGGAGTATCTGGTTACATACTTGTAATTATCCTCAGACGGCGAGCTTTTAAGCAATACATCGAAACTTCAGAACTGGGTCATTGTGTCAGTAGTCATGATGATGAATGTAACGTGATGCTGAATTCTCGTGAACCACTGGTGATGTTCACAATGAGGCCGGAACGCATGTGAACATGCAGTGGAATCTTCCACTAGGAATTTACTTGTATACATATGTTAAATAATTTTATTTATCTAATATCTAGCATTCGATAAATAGTGGAATCGAAAATGTCCAAAATGTATGCTAGTACAGCACAAACTGCCAAATGATTGTGTTAATGCTAGTAGTGTGAATATGTTTAAAAATAGAATTGACAGATATTTGATAAGGGTGGGCTACACATAGATGAGAAAATTATTGGACTCTCGATAAGCCAATGGCTTCCTTGTCCACTTTGCCATCTGGAACTTGTTGTTTGGGATGGCAATCTTGTTAAATCTTGTTAAATCTTGTTAAGCAGTTAAGCGGCTAAATAAATGGGAATTGTCCAGATCATGATAGAAGCATGCCATTTGGTGGACGTGTACTATATTATATATCTAAACATAGATTATTAGTACCCAACGTGACAGAACCTATAGGAGCATCATGAAAATGGCCGCCATTTCCAAGGTGGCCGCCAACTATACTAGATTTGTTAAAAACATGATAGAAGTATGATATTCGGTGGACATATATTTTATTATCTGTAAAACCAGAACACGGATCTGATGTTGCCATCAGAGCTGCCAGAAACGGGCTACGTTCTCGCGCTTCTACAAATATTTATCCTCAGCCATATTGAAACTGTCAGATATGTCAACAGTGGCTTCAAACGACAGTCCAAGGACACGCACGAAAATATGTTCGTTTCTTTGTAGATCAATGCAACTGACTAGCTCCGTTAATGAAGGTAAATGTTGCATAATTTGGTTTTACCTCAATTGTATTAGCTGATCAGATCCGCACAAGGAACTGCATTCAGCTTTGGGGAATTCAGACGGTGTTTATACATAGCTATGTGTTATTTCTGACAGCATCCGCAAACAAATCAGTGTTTGTAATATTGGCGATGTACCTGTGGAGCTTGTGCCAGTCATTGTCTGTATAGAAAGTTTGTGCCAGTCATTGTCTGTATAGAAAGTTTGTGCCAGTCATTGTCTGTATAGAAAGTTTGTGCCAGTCATTGTCTGTATAGAAAGTTTGTGCCAGTCATTGTCTGTATAGAAAGTTTGTGCCAGTCATTGTCTGTATAGAAAGTAATGTTTGCCATTCTTAGCAACAAGCATTAAAACGTTATTTTGGTATGTCATCATGAATGAGTGGTTTGTTGAAACGTTTTTGTTCTATCAGTACGTAGACGTGTATGTATCGGTGTGAACTATTTTAGGGATGTTGGTTAGTTCTTTCTGTCTTCCATGGTGGGAATATTACCCAATGTTGAAGACAGGGACTTACTTGTCAGTTGCATTTTTCTAAGAACAAAACGAACACTGTTCTTCTTGGCAATCGGCTAAGCCGCGGGGGGACGGGGGGGGGACGGGACGACACATGTGGTACCCTGTGTAAATAGAATCGTCTGGATAGACCGACGTCATCACGACTGCACCCAGTACCTCCTGATAACGGGGTGAGAAACCTCGATTCCGTTCTCCAATCTCCACTCTTGTCTACGGCCTACCGCCCGTCAACGCAGAGCATAATTTCATTAGGAGCGACTTTCTGTCGAAAGGTATACGTCGATGCGAGACGGCGATAACTAAATCATGTTTCTGCCACTATCAGCGCCACAATCGGGCACTCATCGCCGTCCCGGTTGGCTCTATTTCGAATGCAACGCCTGCATTTCCGGGTTCAAAAATAAGGCCCAGCGAGGCGTAGCCATTGGCAGTTAGCCAGTGACAGTTCTTGTCAGGAATTAGCTCCGACGCCTTCATCGCGACCCTGTGATCTGTCACTCGAGACGAACTTTCGTTTTATGTTGAATTACATGTAGCAGTTGCTGTGATCGAAGACAGGTGCTGTGCGATATTCACACAGTGATCGCACATGATACCTCAGTGCGTGTTGGTTCTAAACCAGGAGGAGGAAATGGATCGTTCCGTATCCGCGACACTACGTAATTACTCTTTGTGTAATCACGTTTACGCGTCAGTTGTCACCAATGTGAAATTGTGTTTTTTATTGCAAATGTAGCGTGCTTTAGTAATATCAGTCGTACATCCGGGATACGATAGATAGGATAGCTACCACGTGAACCGTATGTTGTAACGTAAAATGTTATTATTAATAATAACAGTAGAAATAATGCATTTCTTATATAGCACCCAGATAATTGTTGTGGGGCAGTTTACTGTGCTGCGTGGTGTATGCATTACAATATTATAAGTTATAATAAAATCAACCACACTTAAGCTGCTAATGTGCACAAATCTGCAATTATTATTAGTAAAATAAAGTGTCATTCATTATCTATGTGAATAGTTATTTCGTAAACATATGTGTATAAGATATACAAATAATATTAATACATTCTTTCATTAAAATAACAGTAATTTTATAATATATAATTAATTAATTAAGATCACAATCGTTAAAATAGCAAAATAGCCGATCGTTCTTTTAAAATAGTTATGAAAGCGGTGCGCCTGGAGAGTCACATTGAATTGGCCAATCAATGGATTTGTACGATACTATGACTGAAAACTTCCCAGAATTGCACTACTGATAATAAGAATCACATAATGGTGATGCATGCATGTCTATTCCTCAATCCCTACGCATATTATCGGAGCAACAGGCTCGATTTTCATTGAACGTCGATTTCGTTTGTGTTGTTAAAAGCAATTCAGGTCAATGCAGTGCATCCAACTTGCTTCGGCAGCAGATGGCGCTGAGTGTCGCCAATCAATAATGACCAATCACTGGAACTCGAATCTGTATTGTCCGTGACAGCTGTGTAACACTCGTGGTATAAACTTACATACGCTGATTCTACTATTGTAGAAACTGCGAAACATGGTTTTCGCTATGATTGTTCCAGAAAATATGGCAAAATGAATCATATGAAAAAAAGTAAAGATGGTGTCATATTCGAGAAACTGTATACTAGTGAATCATGTTAACAGTAATATATAAACTATATATATACATATATTTTAACATTCTAACAAAAATGTCTCTCCCCGGACGGGATAACTTGGTAGATTGTAAGTGACTGTCACGATAACAATATTAAAAAACAATTAACACAGAAATATCCACCCATGCCTTGGTAGTTGGTGCTGCCAGTCAATATATCTCGAAATTGCGACGTAATACTCGTCTAACGACGCCTTGTATGACGTACGTTCGGACAATCGAAGATAAGACGCATGATGACGTTGTCAACAATTGTACGTCATAGTTCGCGTAACGTTGCGGACAATCGTACGTAACACATACGAAGGGTGATTTGTTTTTCGCAGGAAGGGTAATAGCGTGGTGAATATCGAAAAATTTAAACGGAGTCGACCCGACCGTGGGTCGCAGATGAACCCATGAAAGTTACGCGCCCGAGATGTGTCTAGGAGGAGCAGCATAAAACACAAACATTCTCACGCTGGATTATATTAAGATGCTCACCACGTGATCCCGTGAAAACCTAACCCCGTAAACTATGTCCATGGGTATTGGAAGTTGTCGACAGCTGTTAGCCAATACACTGAACGGCATGTTTTTTATACTGAAATTCAGGGGCCTGGTGATACCATCAAAAGATGAAAAGTGGCTCAAAGCGTAAGCTTAGCACCATTGCACTAAAAGCGAGATAAAAAACAAGGATGGTCAATAAAAATATATGCAACAAAAGCCACACTCTATGGGCTCGGGCCCCGTAAGGTGTTAATTCGCAGGTCACCATCTCCCAGTCAGGCATTAACCTGCTCTCAACACCATGACCACCAGAAGATGAAAACAGTCACGTTTGATCTGATTAAGACCGATATGATTTAAAACATCTGATCCATAAGAAAAGCATTCACACCTGTCTTGAATGCAGTCATGTTTGGAGAGGCAGGGAAAGCGGATGCTGGGAGGGAGTTCCACAGTCGACTCGTCCTAGGTATATATGAGTTGAGATGTAGCTCTGTTTTTGACCTAGGAATATGTACACAATACGGATGTCATCACACTGAAGATCTGGTAGCTCTCATGCTAGGTGCCTCAGAGAGTAGAATATCAGCCAGCTCAATGGATGGCTGCAGGAAGATATTCATAGACATAATACATTCTTTGTAGTTTACAACTTGCTATTTTTAATGTTTGACTGGATTGTACAATGGCGCTTGAAAAATTAAATAATGTGCGAAGCGATCATTATGTAACCTGGGCACATCACTTCGTATATGATCCCTGGCAATTGTTACCGACATTTTAACAAGATTTAACAAGATTTGCCATCCAAGCCAAAGGCCCAGATGGCAAGTGGACAAGGAAGCCATTGGCTTATCGAGAGTCCAACAATGTTCACCTACTTATAACCCGCCCTCCTGATATATGTGTCAACCTTGTTTTTAAACATATTCACGCTGCTAGCAGTTACACAATCTGTAGACAGTTTGTTCCATTCATTTATTGTCCTCTGTGAGAACGAGTGCTTCCTGATTTCTTTACGATAGGCTCGCAGTCTGAGTAGCCGTGACCGATATCGTAATGTGGCGAGCCCCCAGAGGTCGCTCCTTCATCACTGTTACCGCAGCCATCTTTCCGGCTTATTGCTTTCGCGGAACCGGAGTATATCGCCAGACCCGCTCAGCACCTAGACTTGCAAAGGAAATTCGGTAATAGTGACTTGCCCTATTCTATCAGCGTATCTGTAATATGTCCCAGACGCCGGAAGGTCGAGCGGTGATTGTAATGAGTGCCTGGGACCGCCACACTGGTGAGAAAAGCGGTGATGTTAGTAGGTGAACTGCCAGTGTATCGTGACCATCCAACCTATGGTACAATGGTGCATTGCTAAACATTGATAATTCCCAGACATTGCTTATGACAACCGTTTGACTTTTCTAAACATGCTTGTTTGAAAAGAAATCCA
>OY759275.1:29123799-29158799 GCA_963662155.1 Lamellibrachia columna | reverse complement strand
CAATGTCAAACGTCCACCATCATAAGCCCCCGGGCACGCCTACACAATGTCAAACGTCCACCATCATAAGCCCCCGGGCACGCCTACGCAATGTCAAACGTCCACCATCATAAGCCCCCGTGCACGCCTACACAATGTCAAACGTCCACCATCATAAGCCCCCGGGCACGCCTACACAATGTGAAACGTCCACTATCATAAGCCCCCGGGCACGCCTACACAATGTCAAACGTCTACCATCATAAGCCCCCGGGCACGCCTACACAATGTCAAACGTCCACCATCATAAGCCCCCGGGCACGCCTACACAATGTCAAACGTCCACCATCATAAGCCCCCGGGCACGCCTACACAATGTCAAACGTCCACCATCATAAGCCCCCGGGCACGCCTACTCAATGTTAGCCCCATACATACGAAACTGATGTATCTACGAGGGAACAGGCAGACAGACATACATACAGACAGACAGACAGACAGACAGACAGACAGACAGACAGGCAGACAAATAGACAAAACTACTTTATATTAAATATGTGTAACATGATTAATCAACATTGACCAAACTTATTGTCATAAACTTAACTGGATTTGAAGGACATTAAAAACAATCGACTGGCGGTTGGTAACGATTGCAGTTATGCAAATGAGTGCTGAAACACTAATGTTATTTATACACGATATGGCGAATGTGTGCCGCTGTCCAAACAAAACAAAACTAGGATTATATTACATATGAACAATATTAAACAGCCCAATACCCCCATAAATACGCCACTTTATGGAACTACTTTATTCTGCGTACTTGATGATGTCATTTATAAAATCGGGTTACGCGCATTAATCGTCGGCAAATGTTCAAAGTGAACAGGCACGAAAGGTATGATCTGTTTGGACAGAATGAGAATGGACTGAGGTTACAGGGGGAGGCGGTCATAATGTGTCAATTATTATGATTTACCCCTAACTCTTACGAATTCTTATACATTTGACAGTTTTACCAGCATATTGAGACATTCCATTCGGTTTTTTTTTTTGAATGAGGCTTTCTTTGTACTATGTTAAATGGCATACAAATAACATATCATCAGTTCTACATGAAATCAATACATATAACGTTTAGTCAGTTCTACATACAAATAACATATAATCAGGTCTACATCAAAATGGCACACACATGGCATACAAATGGCATACAAATGACATACAAATGGCATACAAATGGCATACAAATGCCTGTAAATAACGTATCATCAGTTCTACATCAAAATCGGTCCATTTTGTAGGGTATATATGGGGAATAACACACACATTGCAAAACCAAATCTTAGCTAATGATGAAGATATACAATTCAATTAACTATGCTGGCTGTCTTAGTGATATGGTACACATCTGGACCGGGAGGTCAACAGTTGTCGATGCCCCACCGAAGTACCGCTGCCATCCCCTGACATAAACCCAGTTACTTGACTCTGGCGAAATGATCAACCCATCTAGTTAGCTTTGCCCCAGAGGTTTGCAGCTCGACTGACACAATCAATACCGTTGTTTCTGGTCTTGTGGTTATCGTGTATAAGTCGGTGCAATGTCAACACGTGTAGGAGGTAGGGATGAACATGCACAGTACCAAAGCATCGCGCCTATCCTTCTCTTGTTTATTGCGATATGATGAATACTATGCGATAGGAGTTGATGATGGTGGTCACGTGGAACATGTACCAGGTGAAGTGCGAATGAGAAATACATTTACAAAAACGTTGACATCAGAATGATATATTTTTTCTCTTGACATCAGAATGATATAGTTTAATGTTTTGAAATAAAACAAGTAACTACAACTAAATAAATCGTCCTCAGTTGCAAAGCTAATCTTTTTCAAAAGACAACAGTTACTGTTATTTCTTTGTTGGAGTTCTTTCTTGTGAAATGTTTTGACGTTGGCGCGCTAAGGACAGGAGGATGAGAAACCACAGATGGATGTCTTTCACAGTCCAATGCTGTTTTGACGTTGGCGCGCTAAGAACAGGAGGATGAGAAACCACAGATGGATGTCTTTCACAGTCCAATGCTGTTTTGACGTTGGCGCGCTAAGGACAGGAGGATGAGAAACCACAGATGGATGTCTTTCACAGTCCAATGCTGTTTTGACGTTGGCGCGCTAAGGACAGGAGGATGAGAAACCACAGATGGATGTCTTTCACAGTTCAATGCTGTTTTGACGTTGGCGCGCTAAGGACAGGAGGATGAGAAACCACAGATGGATGTCTTTCACAGTCCAATGCTGTGTTTCGCAGCTTCGGTGTTGTTGCTCGCACATTTAGTTTTCTCACTGCAGTTTCGCATATTATTAGTTGGAATTTGACACTATTAGTGATGACTGGGGAAGCAACAAGTTTATAAATATTGTATAGTTGTGAAAATATTGCTAAAATGCGTTCTTGGAACGGTGGGAAAGATTAACAAATTAGAGTGCGAGTTAATAAAATAATATGTTGACATCATTCACGAAATAGCACATCAATACACTTAAAGATGCCTCATAAATTCGATTTTTTTGCTCGTCTCATTTCAAATTAATTTGCGAAAATTCAAACCTAACTAGTATCCACTAAGACATGCTAGCTCGTTTGCGCAACTTTTGTATGTAGTTTTTGTGAAATCATCAGACAAACTATTAGATTATTTAATTATGCATGCAGAATTTATTAAAGTGAAAATAGAAAAGAAAAAATAACGAATTTCGCCCTTGGTATAATTTCGTAACTTTGTTATGTGACCGTTTTGCATATCCACTAGCCTTACCAGATATAACGACTAAAGTCTGTTCTTTCGATGATTTGAGCAAAAATACGCACTTTTTAATTAAATCGACTACAGAAATTCGGAACATAGACATCATAAGATATGCAGTGTGGTGTTTCGTGTGCCTGTGCAGCATGATTACTTGTATTGACTCTATTCGACCCTCCTATCCACGTAGCGTGCAACCCTTTCAATATTGGTTTATTTGGTTATTAATGACGGTGAACTGGTAATGTTAACTGTAGACACCAGCTGGTTGCCATGGATGTCAACCGACACTCTCCCATAATCCTTTGCGAAATATCCGTGACGTGCACAAAATGCACAATCTGCAATTCTGCACAATCTGCAAATCTGCAAAGTGAACACGATGCGCATTCATTGCATAAGGCGGGTTTCAAAGTTGCAGGCGATGTTGACTATGCCTAGGATGGACACACTAGATAACATTAGATAACTGCCACACGCCACCATTAAGTAATTAAGTAAATTAAGGATTGTGACGTCAGACACTGCATCCATCATTTCAATCCGATTATTTCGCCAATATTTCCCCCAACAAATGTCAATTGCCATGGCGCAACATGTCTTTGTCTTCTGAAAGAAACACCGTTGAAATCGTTGAATCCATTTTATGTCAACATACAACTGAACACCCGCTTTAGTGCAATTTACTGTGCATTGTAAATATGTGGAGAAACAGTACACCAGTGACCATAATGTACAATTCGGTTGAGTTGCCACAACCTGGCAGCATTCCTGATTACCGCCTTCAATGTGGGGCCTGTTTTCGGTTAATGAGGTCCCGTGGGGCATCGTCTAACAATTGCTTGGACAGTCGACTCCCCAGATTTTCATTAGTGGCTGTGATGCCGCTTATATTCCGGCGCACCGGTCAAAGTGGAGAGTGCGTCTCTATTTGTTGTTCAGTTCGTCTTTGTCTTTGCCTGACCGCCGATCTGAAATGGCAGTACTTCCGGGGTGTTGCCAAGCATTACCAAGCATTACCAAGCATTACCAAGCGTGCATGCTTTTGAACATATTTATGCTTGCAGACGGACTTAGCTGATGTAGGAACCCTAGTACACGTTAGTTAATGTAATGAACGCACGCACACACGCACGCGCACGCACGCACACACACCCTCCCCAATGCGTTCCACCACTGAAATTGAACCTACAAATCTTTTTTTCAATATTTAACCAGAACAGTTTCTGTGACAAAACAAACGTTTCCGTTTTTTATTTGGTGGACATGCAGCAATCGCAATTAGTGTCAATCAAACCGACATTGTTCTAGGACAATTTTGTAGCACCGATATGACCTACATCGACCGAATTACGGCCACACAGCTTCCGCCGATTAATCTCGCGAATGGCCGAACATTTTCGGTTAACAATACCGAATTAGGGTTTGGTTAAACGTGAAATCGGCTCGGTGTTCGTCGCAGAAGACAACGTGTAATCAACGCGCTTCGTTGGCGCCGTATTCGCTACAGGGACACGGCGGGCATGCTTAATACGATCATCTTGCAGCAATGACTTCAAACGGGTCCGGCGTTAAAGGAAGAGTGCACCGCAAATGGCGTTCGCCGGAGACAGTGACCTTGACCTTGTTGTAATTGTCGCAGCTTTACTGGCACTTGTTCCTCTCTGCGAAGCGGTGACGCGTTCGAGTACGTTGTTTTCTGTTGCCATGGCGACCAACTCGAAACGTCAGACTGTGTCACCATTCGGCCGTAGGCAAAGCGTTTCGAGTGTAGTTGTTTCCAGCGATTTTCGATATTCTCTATGCTTTTGTGCAAATAGATGGGACAAACAGTGAATATGCACATGATTTTAATTATTTAGGGATCGCAACGAATTCACATTTAACACGGCACAGCCATGCACACACAATAGCTAAGAAAACAAATGTAATTTTAAATAAACTAATAAACTAAAGTAACCTTATTACCATTATATATAGTATTTATACTGTATACTGTAAAAATTCATTATGGTACGTTGGCATGGGGGCATCTCTCTCTCTCTCTCTCTCTCTCTCTCTCTCTCTCTCTCTCTCTCCCTCTCTCTCCCTCTCTCTGCACGGAAATAACTTTAGCAACAATTCCCTGTACGCAGTGCTACGTCAACAACCACACCCGAACATGTAGTGGTTACCATTGTATGGACTAGTACTAACCACGGAATTTATTTAATTATTATTTCGTGAGCCACGTTTGTTGCCGTTTCGCATAGGCATAATTACTGTTGATTATATGTTAATTCTAACATATTCAAACTTAACATGTATTGTTGAGATACTTAAAGACATTCGTTGTCCAGTAATTTAATTATATTTGACAAGATTTAACAAGATTGTCATCCAAGGCAAAGGCCCACATGGCATGTGGACAGAAAAGCCATTGACTTATCGAGAGTCCATAATTTTTCATCTACGTGTAACCCGCCCTCCTGAGACATGTGTCAACCTTGTTTTTAAACATATTCACGCTGCTAGCAGTTACACAATATGTTGATAATTTGTTCCATTCATTTATTGTTCTCTGTGAGAATGAGTACTTCCTGATATCCAATCTACACTGATCCCTTACTAATGTTACCTCATGTCCTCTAGTTCGACTCTCTTTCTTGAGTGAGAACAACATTTTCTATCAATATTTTCATACCCATTCAATATCTTAGAAAGTTCAATTTGATCTCCTCTTAACTTCCTTGTCTCTAAGGTTGTTAAGCCACATTCTTTTAGGCGCTCCTCATAACTAAGATCTCTCAGTTCTGGAATAATTTTAGTTACTCTCCTCTGTGTTCGTTCAAGCGTATCTATATCCTTCTTATGACGTTGTCTCCAAGCTTGTATATAGTATTCTAAATGAGGCCTAGCTATTGCTTTATACATAGGTATAATTAGCTTTTTTCCTTGTATGTTATATTTCGCCTAATTAACCCAGGAATGTTATTACCCTTTGAAACGGCAATACCACACTGCTCTGAAAGTATAGATACTAGAACAGTATCTCCCATTTATAATTTACGTCCAAGTTCCCGAGTCCTGTATGTTGGCATTTACACTTCCCAAAATTTAATAACATCTGCCATTTTTCAGACCATTTTGTGTACATCGTTTTGTAAAACCTCTCAAAACATTTTTGTGTCATCCGCAAATTTCAGTTCGTTGCTTGTTATATAATCGTCCAAGACATTGATATATATATATATATATATATATATATATATATATATATATATATATATATATATATATATATATATATATATATATATATATATATATATATATATATATATATAATAAATGATTCATGTTATTATATTATATATATATATATATATATATATGTATATATATATATATATATATATATATATATATAATAAATGATTCATGTTAACATACAAACCGTGAAGTATGCGTTCAAATCCACTGTCACTGCGCAAAGGTCCTCAAATATGTCACTTCTGCCTAACGCTATATTCCGTTGTTACAACAATATCAAACGGATCCTATTAATTTGATGGTCTTGACATATTCTTGTTGATGATGCAATGTCATGCGATGAGATGTCGTGCGAACAAATAAATATCGTGACAGTGCAGTCAGCATTGATACTCTTTGTCCTATGTAGCGATCCTAAATGTGATCAACACTAATGGAACGCTCACTGTATAATGTCACGAACACCTCCGTTTGTTTCCGTCTTTCACACCGTCCGTGCTATATATATATATATATATATATATATATATATATATATATATATATATATATATATATATATATATATATATATTATATATATATATATATATATATATATATATATATATATTATGCCGTCCCAGATACCATCGGCTTTTACGTTAAGTAGTAATCTATAATGTGGCACTTTGTCATAAGCTTTCTGAAAATCTAAGTAAATAATATCCATTGGTGGTCCCTCGTCTATCCACTTAGTGATTCTTCTACGAAAACATAACATATTTGTTAAGCATGACCTCGCTTTTAGGAATCCATTTTGAGATGGATTTAATAATTTATGCCAAACGAGGAAGTTCATCATATGGTCGTTAATTAACCCTTCTAATAATTTACAAATCAATGGTGTTAAACGCACTGGTTTTTAATCATCTGACTTATTTCTCGAACCCTTTTTAAATAATAGTATGATGTTTGCTTCTTTCCATTCAAAAGATACTAATCTCTCGTCTAGTGACAAGTTGAACACTCTTGCAAGTGGAATACTACATTTTTTTTATTGTTTCCATTAGTAGTCTTGGAGAAATTCCATCCACTCCAGGTGATCTTTTATCATTCATTGCCTTTGTTTTCTTAGCTACAGTTTATGGAGTTTCAATTAACTGCCCTAAATAGCCAGATTCAGCCTCCGGAAATTTAGCATCTTGAATTGAACCAATCTGGCAAATACTGAACAGAAGTTACCATTTAGGTCTTCCGCCATTAAAAAACGTTGTAATATTATGCATATGCATAAAAACTCTTGCTGTAATTTTTACGGTACATGCTAATTTTTGCTCATAGCTTCTTTTAGATTGTTTAATTTCAGTCATGTCTTCATTAAGTGCCTCTTTGTAATGTGTGTAGTCGTTTATGGTATTTTACTAGTATACGAGTATTGACTACGCTTCCATCTAGTGATGACTACGTTTCAACCTAGCAAGAGCCTGTCTGTGCAGGCGGTCATAATGGGCATATGATGATGACGAATGGTCTGTTCCTGACAGGATGCTCGAGGCTTGTGTGATGGAGCATTAAGTGATTATCGTTAAAGCCCTTACAGTAATGCACAGAACTACCATTCGAAATGGCCGGACTTCTAATTCAAACTGATACACGCGCGTGCGTGTGACTGTGCGTGTGACTGTGCGTGCGACGTGCGTGCATGCATTCGTCTTTATGTTTCAAAATTACTGAAAATGGGAGGTTCCCTTGTTAGGCTTTTCGTCCGATTACAAGCTAGTTTCGAGACTTAATTGTTGACCATATGAACTGCCATCTATTTATATGTTCTCCCCAGCGGTTGATTGCATACATTGTTAGAAGACTGTGTTTAGTCTACGAAGCAAATGTTGGCTCTATAATCTTCTTATGGAGTTATCCTGTCAGTTACGTCATTTCGGAATCACCCACACGTAAACGAATTGCTGTACCATTATGTATGTATTTTATATCAACATGGATTGCAACATGAAAGTAAATAATCTCAGTATTGGTAAACAGACTATTACAGAACCGCAGGTGGTCGTAGAATGCAACACATTTGTTTCTGCGAGCTTGGTGCATCGTTGTGTTTACGCTACGACTGTACGTGCGTGCGTGCGTGCGTGCGTGCGTGCGTGTGTGTGTGTGTGTGTGTGTGTGTGAGGTGTGTGTGTGTGTGTGTGTGTGTGTGTGTGTGTGTGTGTGTGTGTGTGTGTGTGTGTGTGTGTGTGCGTGGCGTGTATGTATGTGTGCGTGTGTGCATGTGTGCGAGCGTGCGCGCATGAGTGTGTTCGTTCAAGTGAGTTAGTGAATGACTGGATAAAAAAGTGAGTGAGTGAGTGTGCAACGTGAACGCGAGTGAGTGCGCACCGCGAACGCGAGTGAATGTGTACAGTGAACGTTTTATAATATTAGCTGCACGTAATCACGCATACATGAACAACGATCTTGCCACACCAACGTTAGAATAGTGTACATCTTGCATACATTCATCGACCAGCTGCTCAGACGGTTGCAAGTATCATTATTATCGCGGGAATGAGGAATATTATATTATATGCCAGATCTACAAACACAAAGGCAATTTTCTGAAATGTTATAACTACAGAGGGGTGTCGTTGCTCATCCACGTCGACAAAACGACAAAATCTATGAATCGGTGCTTGAGAGAAGATTAACAGGGATAATAAAGGAACAGCTAGAACCGTGGGAACGTAGACATCAGAACAGGCAAAGCAGCTGATAGAGAAGCACTGGGGATACAATATAATAATAATGTACCATCAGATCTGAACCAAGTAATTGTAAGCATCTATATAATCTTTCAGAGTACAGTTATGGTGGGAGCTGGAGAGAGCCAATGGTTTGATACCATCTCATGAATAAGAGAGGGAAGTATACTCCTCTCTAATCCATCTTGTAAATGGACTTAATGATTCGGGAAGTAGCAGCACATTAAGAAGAAAGTAACTTCATACAAGCTCTGATGATATTGCTCTGATGATATTGCTCAAACGCAGAACTTGGAGAAGTCATGAATAGACGGAAAACAGTGTTCAATAAAAATCATCTAAATTTGAACCTGCAGATAATGGAAGTCATGATGACTGGATGAGTGCACCATGATATGAACATAAAAATCGATTAATATGAGCTGAAGCAAGTGACATCCTTCAAATAGAGAACAGCATCAACGAGCAGGGATTGTGGAAGAAGATATTAACAACCGGATTACCAAGTACAACAAAATGTAGGATGCATGTACCGACTGTTGAAAGACAAACAAGTGCATAAGATAGCCAAACAAATCATATACAAACCGTTTAAAGACCGGTTCTACTCTTTGGCAGTGAAAGTTGGAACTTGACAAAGAAACTTGAAAATTTAATCTCTGCAGCAGACCCGGAAGCCATACGAATGACACAGGGTGTCGCCAAATGGTACAGACAGCGAAATGACACAGGGTGTCGCCAAATGGTACAGACAGCGGAATGACACAGGGTGTCACCAAATGGTACAGACAGCGGAATGGCACAGGGTGTCGCCAAATGGTACAGACAACGGAATGACACAGGGTGTCGCCAAATGGTACAGACAGCGGAATGACACAGGATGACACCAAATGGTACAGACAGCGGAATGACACAGGGTGTCGCCAAATGGTACAGACAGCGGAATGACACAGGGTGTCGCCAAATGGTACAGACAGCGGAATGACACAAGATGCCACCCAATGGGACTGACCACGTAGATTACGGGAAGGAGACCGAGAGGAAGGCCGAGGTTACGATAGAACAAAAACATCAGCAACAATCTGGACGATAAGAACGCCAACCTCAGGTATGTAAGAAGAACGGAACGGTACAAGAACCGTACAGAATGGAGGAAGTTGATTTATTGCCACGCTGACAGTGTCACTAGTGTCATTAGTTAACTGGAGTAAGTTGAGCAAATCCTAAATGTGTGTTTTATTGCGTCTGTTTGGCTCGCTTCGCCCTTGGCAAGCCTTTTCATTTCAACTCAACGTACTCTGCAATTACTGCACCACAGCCAGTGATTTACACAATATCACCCTGTCATACAGTTGTGCCATTGCCAAGGTGCAGTAATCGCTTATTCACATCACCTTGTTGCCGTGTCGAAGCTTGGGGCATTTCGTTCACTCCACATTGCTCCAGTTCACTCAGCTGTATGAGTACCTGGGTATAGACAGTTCACTCAGCTGTATGAGTACCTGGCTATAGACAGTTCACTCAGCTGTATGAGTACCTGGGTATAGACAGTTCACTCAGCTGTATGAGTACCTGGCTATAGACAGTTCACTCAGCTGTATGTGTACCTGGCTATATACAGTTTACTCAGCTGTATGAGTACCTGGCTATAGACAGTTCACTCAGCTGTATGAGTACCTGGCTATAGACAGTTCACTCAGCTGTATGAGTACCTGGCTATAGACAGTTCACTCAGCTGTATGAGTACCTGGCTATATACAGTTCACTCAACTGTATGAGTACCTGGCTATAGACAGTTCACTCAGCTGTATGAGTACCTGGCTATAGACAGTTCACTCAGCTGTATGAGTACCTGGCTACAGGCAGTTCACTCAGCTGTATGAGTACCTGGCCATAGACAGTTCACTCACCTGTATGAGTACCTGGCTATATACAGTTCACTCAGCTGTATGAGTACCTGGGGTGAAGTGTAAAGCGCTTTGAACAGTCCAAAGGACTAGATACAGCGCTATATTGTAGTGTGTGTAGCGTCTACATTTTATCCTTCATGATTGTGCATGGAGAGTTCGTAACATTCATAAGTTCATAACAAAGTTGTTGGGTGAGCCAGGCTATAGACAGTTCACTCAGCTGTATGAGTACCTGGCTATATACAGTTCACTCAGCTGTATGAGTACCTGGCTATAGACAGTTCACTCAGCTGTATGAGTACCTGGCTATAGACAGTTCACTCAGCTGTATGAGTACCTGGCTATATACAGTTCACTCAGCTGTATGAGCACCTGGCTATAGACAGTTCACTCAGCTGTATGAGTACCTGGTTATAGACAGTTCACTCAGATGTGTGAGTACCTGGCTATAGACAGAGGTGGGCACGTGAACGAATCGTCTTCGCGCAGTAAATGCAGCGTGGCTGAATGTTTCCCAGAGAAGTCGAGTTGGCGTTGGAATGAACAGGTCTGCCAAGGCCAAGGGGTGAAGTGTAAAGCGCTTTGAACAGTCCAAAGGACTAGATACAGCGCTATATTGTAGTGTGTGTAGCGTCTACATTTTATCCTTCATGATTGTGCATGGAGAGTTCGTAACATTCATAAGTTCATAACAAAGTTGTTGGGTGAGTTGGTTAAACAACGAAGTGGCGGCAACATGGGGTGAACAAGGCCGCAAAGGGCATATTTTTTTTACTCATATTTTACTCAGCGCCCGGTGGTTTCCTCGCAATAAGCCACGTTTGGCTGCGACATCGTCCCCCGCACAACGCCATTACTTCGCTAACGACCAGGCCCATTCGATTGAATTCACTTCAAATTGTCGCGGCGACCTTCCGGCGCGGCGCGAGCGCTCGTACGCCGGCGAACAGCGGGAAGGCCAGCGGCGTTGATGTCGTCCAAAGAACTCGTAAATCGAATTTGTACCGCTGCGCCGATCTACGAGTTTAGAAACTGATTGAGTTAGAAATACGTTCAAGCGCCGATCAAGGAGCGGTAACAACGCCGAGCGCGCCCGCTTCTGATTGGTCGCTCTCCGCCGCCGGCGGAGGCAATCCGCGGCCATTCCGGCGCGCCAATTTCATTAGACGAACGACGGAGCGTCATCTAGCGCGCAGAAAATCGCTCGCTGGTGGCGGCGAACAGGACGCCGTTCTGTGATAAACGTCGATTACTGGAAGGAACGTCGACAGCGACCAATGGAAGAAGAACAAGTTTTTTTGTGAGGTTTAAGCCCGACGTGTGTGTTTGTGTTGCTTACGCTTTGTTGATGATTACGTGCGTCGCGCGCTAGGTGGAAAGAGCGCGATACGACAGTTACTCACCGTTGCCACAGCAACAGGGATGTGTGTCGCACGCGCTGTAGCACGGACGGTGTGAAAGACGGAAACAAACGGAGGTGTTCGTGACATTATACAGTGAGCGTTCCATTAGTGTTGATCACATTTCGGATCGCTACATAGGACAAAGAGTATCAATGCTGACTACACTGTCACGATATTTATTTGTTCGAACGACATCTCATCGCATGACATTGCATCATTAACGAGAATATGTCAAGACCATCAAATTAATAGGATCCGTATGATATCGTCGTAACAAAGGAATATAGCGTTAGGCAGAAGTGACATATTTGAGGACCTTTGCGCAGTGACAGTGGACTTGAACACATACTTCACGGTTTGTACGTTAACATGAGTCATTTATGTTTATACTTTTACTTGTACGCTTCTCTTTCAGTTTCTCGTTGTGTAGCTTCAGTTTGTCTTTCTGGTGTTTCAGTTTGTCTTTTCGTAATTTCAAATCCAAATGCCGCGCAGCTTATGCACAACTGTATAATATCGGAAAGATCAGAAAGTATCTTGATCACCTAAGTGCAGACAAACTCATTCATGCTTTGGTCCATAGCCACATTGATACATGCAATGCGTTGCTCTTCGGTTTGCCAAAATACTTCATAAAGAAATGACAGATGGTGCAAAACACCGCGGCCAGAGTGTTGTGTAGTGTTGGTAAATATGGCCACATAACTCCTACACTCTAACGACTTCATTGGTTGCCAGTTGAGTTTCGCATTAATTACAAGATATGCTTGCTGACTTTTAATGCACTAAATGGTCGTGGTCCACAGTATCCGTCAGAAATGTTGACAACTAGGAGCGTCCATTATGCACATATCTCACGAGGCTCTGACACTCAATATACCACGGACAACGCGAAAAACTCTAGGGGATCGTTCTTTTAAAGTGGCTGCACCGGAACTATGCAATTCCCTACCTGAAGGCGTGCGCAGTAGCAGCGATGTCAGTGTTTTTAAGAGTAAATTGAAGACTCACTATCGTAGCATAGCATATAACTAACTGACTTCAGTCATTTAAATAGCTTTACTTTTTTATAATCATTTGTATTATTGCATTTGTTTTGACTGTTTTGACATTTTACTATACCATTTCGTTTACTGTACAGCACCATAGAATGCCATTGTATACATATGGTGCTATAGAAATGAATAAACATTTACATGTTTCACTGTCACTTTCCATAGACTCGTATTATTGCCATAGCAACACATGCCTGTTTGAGGCTGATTGCCGCGGGGCACGATATACGCTCGATCAGCTTAAAACGCCAACAATCTTCACATGGTGTTGGTCAGGCGATCGGTTATTGATAATCTTTTGTACTCGTTGAAATGCCGGGCAAATTATATCATGTTTGGAATATCGACGACATCTCTGACGTATACAAAACTATGACGACGACGGGGACGTCATTGCTTAAGATACTTTCAACTGGCGTCTACTTTGACCACACAATATGTGGTATCGATGATATAATCTCTTAATGCGTATCAGGTTTTTTATGCTAAAACGTAATTTTTTTTCATTTGCCTTTCCAGAATTCGCACGCGTCACGACGTGATGGCGTATCGACGGTCACGTGATAGGGTCGAAAACAAACCCAGCGATGTCGAAGAACAAAACAATTCCCAGACTTCATCATCGACACTAAGTTCATCAACGTGGTTGCGTCGTGTCCGACAATGACGTCATCGTCAACGGTTATCAACGCGTCCGAATTGTGGCTACACCCGCAAGATGGCGCCCTGCGATGCGGCACCGATGGCCTGCCGCTCGGCAGTGACGTCACCGGCTACGGGTCGCAAGACGCGTACGCCGGTACGCGACGGCACATGATGCAGGCATCATGGACGTTACTGGCGAATCTGACCCTGGGCGCATGCAACACGAGCGCGCCGGGGAATAAGTCGGGGCAGGCGGAGACGATAATAGGGGAGAGCAGCGCCGTCTACTGGTTGAGAGTAAGCGCGCTCGCGACGACGTTGGCCTTCCTGTCGTTGCTGACGTTCGTCGGAAATGCGATGGTGCTTCACGCCGTCCGAACAGAACGCCGACTGCAGACGGTGAGTGCATCATACTGTCCCCAGAGTAAGTAGTAGCAATAGCAGTAGCAACAGCAGTAGCAGTAGCAGTTATAGTTGCAGTAGCGGTAGTACAACAGCAGCAGCAACAGCAGCAGCAGCCGCAAGCCGAAAATATCAATTCCTAACATAAATTTATTCAATGATAGCTTCAGTACACTAAAGACAATAAATAAATAAATTAATAAAACAACCATTGGCCAAAATACGAACTTTCTATTATATATATTTGTTATATTGAGAGTCATACGCGACTGCGTGATGGAAATATACCCGGGTATATAGACGATAACAGGACAAAGCAGATAATCAATCCAGTTTTCACTGACATTTGTCTACAACGTATGGTTATCTGCTAAAAATGGAAAGTACTGGATTTGCAAAACGCGGGTGTACTGCTCAATCGAAATCTACAGAAAAAATGTGTCTGTGCGCAACTCTGAAAGATTTCTATTGTTCACGTGTGTTTGCATGTTGCGTGTTTGAGATTGCGTGTGTGTCTGTTGTGTGTTTGTGCGCATGGGCGCCTGTGCGCATTGACGTATATGGTGTGAGTGAGTATGAGTATGAGTGCGTGCGTGCGTGCGTGCGTGCGTGCGTGTGTGTATTGCGTATGTGCATGCGTGTATGCTAACGCGTTGATCACAACGCGCAAACATCATGTCTCATCAACTTAACATATATAATTATGCTGGTTTCTAAACCAAAATATATTACCTCACTGTTGGCTGTAGCTACGACAAGCACAATGTCAACTAATAAATAATACAGTGGCACATTTAGCTGTCGTCACCCTTTTCGTTTTGTTGTTGTCAAATTAATCGTAGTACTCTCATAATTATGCTATTCCACAATCACCACCACCACCACCACCATCATCATCATCATCATATCATCATCATCATCATTATTGTCGTTGTCACCAAACGATTTCTACGTTCGATAAGCTACGTCCGTAGCTTCAATATGTTCGTAGCCATCATCCGTCACGCATCACTTACGATATGTTCATCATCGATCACGCGTGGCTGACCGCACTGCTGCAGCTGAGCGCGGTACGTGCAACCTCACGGTAAACCTGCCTACGTCGTCCTGACGAACTCGGCCGTCGTCAGAGCAGAACCGATTAAGATACGTTAATTTCTAAAGCGTACCGGGCGCCGACCTAACGTCGACGGTAAACAAGATAAAGAGTGCGATTTATGGTCGTAACGTACTCGACGAAATACCGCAAACCCGTTGATACCTCTCCCGGAACATCCATGGCAATCTTCCCCTACGGTGACAGGATGAATTCGTCGCGTGCCATTTGTGTTTTGTATTGTTCCATCGGTACATTCAAATGTTAGCTTTGTAGCTATAAAGAGCGCAACGTGGACATAGTCTTGTACTGTGCTTTGTTGTTTTGTGCTGTGTTGAGTAACGGCCAACAGTGCTGGCCAAGTGTCAGAGGTCTGAGTTATGGAGACACCCATTGAAATACCAACATGGTTTTGTGTTTTCGATTCTGAACAATTATATTGATTTCATGGCGCAATTGGAACGACAATGTTGAACAATTAGTTTGGTGCTAAATAGTAGTTTATATATTAGTGCAATACATCTCCTCCAATTTAGCCAGTATGACTTAAAAAGTCATACATCACATTCGGCAACAAAGCGTAGCATGACATTGGAGGAATTAGAGTAGGATTAATCCTCGTTTATAAACAAACCGCATGCAAAGAAACCCACTATTTGTTATTTTTCATATATTTTCGTAGTTATTACTGTCTTTATTAACTACCGCGGTGAAGCGGTTTCGTTAATTTGGACCATGTTTTTGGACGACAGATATCATTTCAAAGATCATCAGTGTAATTACTTATTATTAATTATATGAACTGCTTTAACGGGGCGTGTTGAAACTTTGATATTTTGGGAAGGGGGAAACTGTCATATGTATGTTAGTTCCGAGACAGAGCTAGATAGACATGAAGACCGACCGACTGACCGACCGACCGACCGACCGACCGACCGACCGACCGACCGACCGACCGACCGACCGACCGACCGACCGACCGACCGACCGACCGACCGACCGACCGACCGACCGACCGACCGACCGACCGACCGACCGACCGACCGACCGACCGACCGACCGACCGACCGACCGACCGACCGACCGACCGACCGACCGACCGACCGAACGACCGAACGACCGAACGACCGACCGACCGAAGGCCCAACATTGGTGACGGGTTTTTGGCTGTGTTTGTCCAAAGTGTCCATGCATAGCTAGTAATGTCGTCCCACCATCGTCTATTCGGTCTGCCTCTTGCTACTTCCCTTGTCACTTATATGTTCTCATTATCAATTTGTTTGTCCTTCATTCTTACCCAATTCGGCTTCATTTTTATGGCATATTTTGTCATTATAGATCCTAGTTTTGTTCTTCTTCTTCTGATGACGCTGTGTGACGTTCTATGTCATAGCTTGAAGAAGAAGATGAAAATAATGAGTTTGCTTGTATGATGTTCAAATGGTTTCTTTCCGTGACTGTTGGTATTGATATTAATACATTTTCAAGTTATTTGGTCTTTTATCGAATTTGGCATCCATCTTGTGGTAGTATTCAGGGATTGAAAATGCTTGAGGCACACTGGAAGTGTGGCCACTGGAATATTTTACAATATTTTCCAAAACAGCTCCAACCTTTTTATTTACCCTAGTTATGATTTCTTCTTTTGAAATTCGTTATTCTACGCACTCTTATTTCGAATAAGTTTTTCAACACTTGTCATCGCTTTGTTCAGCACGATCTTGTTGCTGTTAACGTCTGCCGCTCCTGTCTCTACACCTCGGGCCTACGGGTAGTGTTCTGTTGTCGCGTGGCTTCGTATTATCGCAGAGTGAATTAACCGGATTTTCTTTCAACGACAGTGCCGACCGAGCGCAGCCTACGCGAGTCGGTCGACCCCGGCTGTCTGTCCACTTATCTTGAAGTTCTTCGTCGATCGATCAATCGAAACTCTATTTGCGACATAACGAAATCAGCAAAAATGGCCTAAATGCGAGTTTTAATGACAAAATCACGCGGGCGAATTGCTTCGCCGCCGCGCGGCGCCACCGGTCGCGTAAATTGCATCGGTAAGCTTACCTGGAAAAGCTTTATTTGCTTCACTTCGCCGTAACCAGAACCACGGATTTAGATGGCGAATCAATAGGTGGAATGGGTCTCGGGAGAAAACACAAGACGAGTGGATAATACCTAATGGATTTTTTGATTGCTTTGTGTGTTTCATGTGCTTTATGTAGCGGTAAACATGAATTGATGTTGTCGTGAATTGATGTTGTCGTGATAGAGGATTGCAATGTCGTCAAGAAGTTGTGGTCATTCTGGATGAGCAAGCATTGAGCAGAATAGACATATAGTTCCCGTCAGAGGCGGAAGTAAATGCACGCAGTGCATGCTGGACCGGTTTTGTTGGCTGGTCTTGCTTACCAGGCAAGTCGATACATTCGGTTTCGTCTCCCACCCCCCACCGTCACTTATCACGTCTTCACGACAAATAATATAGTTGAAATCAACGATTATTTGCTATGCCAAATTTCAAGAAATAAGAAACACAGATGAGCACGTGTTCTTGAACCGGAAACGGATACACCACTAACTGTTGACATCTATTCCGCAATAATTACTATGATCATATCTTAATAAATGTGCATTATCACTATTACACATTCAACTCATATTGATGGTTGTACGCAAAATAAATCCAATTTTGATAAACGCCTGCAATATCCTGCGCGTTCTATCTAAACACTAATTCGTAATTCTCAACATGTTGACAACGAGTTTGTCTCGCCCGCGCCTTGGCGTTATTTCCCCCAGGAACGATCAACGGCATGAGACACACGCAATGACTCGAATGGTTCTACAGTCGTCGTATCATTTGTCTTGCGAAGAACGGATATTTACCACCGCGTTTACTGTTGCTGGCAACAAGAATATGTTTCATAGACATCCTGGAATACGCCGGAGGGATTTCTGTGTTATGTATTTTTCATAAGTAAGGTATCACATTTATGGAATTGGCTTCGTTGTATTCTTTCTGGCTTATTTGTGGCCTCCTTACGAGTATTTTAAGGTACACGTGTACGCTGACAGATTTCCAGCATTTGAACAGCTCACCTCATTTGTCTATAAGGAGGACATGTGATTTCAATCCACTTTTTAATTGCACTATTTGTTTTGAAAATTTATTATTTCCCACATTTATATGCACCTTTTTTATGCGCACCAAACACCACACTCCTATGTTAGCCCAAGAAGGGGCTGTTTGGAGTAAGCGCACCATAGACCTGAAAAGACCAATCACAAATTCAAGATATTTTGTCATGTGATAACTCATTCCCCGAAACACAAACGAATGTCTAGCTATATGTCCTGTAGTAACCTACGAATCTGGTGTGTACGTGATGCTCAACGAAGCTGTAGTGTTGGTTGGCTAGTGTATCTACAGGAATGTTTCCGTTGAGGTTAGCTTCATGAATCAAGTCGCTCAGATAACGGGCTGTAGCCTGCATTGCGTTCCCCAGACTAGGGGCCGAGTAAACATTGTGTCAAGTAGACGCGTTCTGTTAATACGGCGGCAAGTTTGTGTTAGGATAAGTGTGTAAACTTGCAGCGTTCCCTTAACACAGAGGAGGTGGATAATACAGTGGGTTATAATGTCGCAATCCCCTAGATTTGTGAACTAAAACTTGCGTAGTAAGAACACGTTCTCTAATTATTCAATGTTTGATGTAATCCAAGTATATATATGGAAATTCTCTCGTACGCACATACATGCCCGCACGCACGCACGCACGCACGTAAACGCGCGCACCCACACACGCACACAAACAAACGCGCTCATACGCACACACACACCACGTACGCACGCACGAACGCACGAACACATGCACAATCATTGTCTCTCACTATTTCATTCATTTAGACGGGTACAAAACCGACGGAAAGGGTCGTTGTTTTGTGGCTATGCCAATAAAACAGATAATAAAAACTAACCATGTGCAATCAAAATCAAGACTATCACGCCAGTCCGGTCGACTTAGGGCTGCCATGTTAACCAGCGCGACCGATAAGCGCATGCGCAGGTCTTAAAAATCGGGTAAACTAGACTACATGTGACTTATTAAGCACTGCAGGTATACACATAACCAACGCACAATCTCAGAAAAACGCAGGCCAATATATGCTAAGTTGAGTTTGGAGACAATCAACGTGGCCATATCCTAGTGGCAAATATAGGAATGGGTGTATACATTTCGCGAAAGAATATTGCTAGGCTACGACACTCGTGACGCGGGGTTATTTAACAGTATGGTGCGGCGCGTGAAGTTAAGAAGCTGTGTGTTCAATAAGGGTTTCCTAGTAAACCACTGGCGTGATATTCTTAGTGGTAGTTTCAAATGGTTATGTTGTAAAAACTCTTATAAGTGCATAGGCCAACCACCGTGACTTTTGTTTCCCTTTATGTGCATGATTGTCTGTCACCTTTCACAAAGGCTTGGTCTACGCACTGGAGGAAGTAGCTGTCCGCTAAACATGACATTTTTCATGTTATCTGTATTTGTCTGTTTTTGCCCAGACTGGTCATGCATAGTCAGCAATGTCGTCGTGTCATCGGTTCTCCTGCCTGCCGCTTGCTCCCGTTCTCTTTCTCGGTTGGTTTGTCACTCACTTTAGTGTGTTTGTGTCGTTCCGATCTTTCACTGCGTGTATGTTACCAGTACCATCCATGCTTCTACTGCAATGAACGATCGCAATCTTAATCGTTGTGCGTGCAGAAGAACTCCTTGGGTTGTGCGAGTTTAGTCTAAATTCAAAATATCTTACAG
Source organism: Lamellibrachia columna (assembly GCA_963662155.1). NCBI lineage: Eukaryota > Metazoa > Annelida > Polychaeta > Sabellida > Siboglinidae > Lamellibrachia > Lamellibrachia columna. Next base: position 29,138,705 of record OY759275.1, on the reverse strand, counting down.
GTATTGACACACTGATGCTTTACCAGCATTGTGGCTAAAGGTGTATTACTGGACTACGTATATATAGTGGTCAATGTAGAGCAAGTGCCCAGTGTTGTGAACACTGCATTTTGAGGACATCAAATGTTATGATAGCTTGAGTTTTCGCTTAGCTTACTGTTGAAACTATTGTTTTGACCACTGACCTTGATAAGACACTAACTGGAAACCACGCCAAGGCAGATATATTGCATAACTTGACCTTGACGTGGTTGTATGGAAACACGTTAACATAATCATAAGTGGTTTCAATGCTACCGCAGACGACACAGATATACAAGCATGCATGCACGTATGCACGCCCACATACACGAACGCCCGAACGCACGCTCGCATGCACACGCACCCGCGCCTTGATAAGACACTGATCCATTGATAATACACTGACGCACGCACGCACGCACGCACGCACGCACGCACACGTGCACGCGCGCACATACCCACGCACGCACGCACACACGCACGCACGCACGCACGCACGCACGCACGCACACACACACACACACACACACACACACATACACACACTACAAATAACGGTGGTACCTCGCTTTTTGTATATGTTTTGGAGAGTGTATAGTTTAATATAATCGATATATGATCTACTTTCTCTTTTCTTCAACCATTTCTCCTCTTCCGCTGATGAGTCGCGTGAAACTACCGTAACCTTTCCCTTGTCCGGGCCGCGTTCACCTGCCTAGTCAGCGACAGAAAGCTAACTGCTATCGGATTAGCAAAGGGGCCTACCTCCCCTAACTGAATCGTGTCCAATGACTGTAATTCGATTTGCGATGGGCAATTTCTGAGCGGCGATCGATGGAAGCTCGGCGATCGAGTGCCACGTAGATGACCGAGCAGCCAAGCAGTCGTGCGGTCACACACGTCCGCCAATTCGTCCCTCGCTGTCACGCTATGTCCGAAGGTCAATCCTTCCTTCTCTTCGTCTTCCTTTCGTCCGCACATTCGTCCCCCATATCTCTCCTCCCTCTTTCCTTCAAGTTCGTCTGTCCCTTGCATCCCTTTCTCTTTCCCATCCCCGTATATATTTCCATTTAAAAACCCAAATATATCTCCCTCCTTCCAGTTCTCCCCGGTATCACCGCTCCCTTCTACACCCTCGCTCCCGTCCTTCTTAACTCCCGCCCTGCTCTTAACAACACTCTTTCGGTCCTTTATTCACCTTTCTTCCCTTCCCGCTTTCTGTCCCATAATCCATTCGTTTCACCTTCCAGTCTCCCTCTTCTTCCCTCTCTTCTGTCACCATACATGCATGCATGCATGCATACATGGCACACGTACACGTACGCCTACACGTACACGTACTCCTACACGTACACGTACACGTACGCTTGCCCGTGCCACTTATAAGGCTTCAGCTGTACAACTTTTCCGGTGACGACCCGACCACGCGAGAAGAATCATCCTTACATGACCATCTAAAGTAATTGACCCGGATAACGAGATCTCGTACATTCTCGATACTCGTTCACGCTTCGCTTGCCGCTCGACGCTGCTAATGACAAGCGCTGATCGGCGGCTTGACTAGAAAGGCAGACCAAATTCGTTGACGACGGTTTTATCATTTCATGAACCCTGAACTATTCGCCACAATGACACCTTGTTATGGTGTCTGAATAGGCTGACACGTGGTCTTCGACTCTGTATCTGGTTTGCTGTTTGCAGCGATAATACTGTTCTCAACCCAAAAGGTCAAAACAATGGGAAGACTATTATAATGTTTAGATAACAATTCACACTATTGTGACAGCATGTTGTTGCTAGTTGTCTTCTCTGTCACTAAGTATAAAGGCCATAAGTCTATAAGCACACGACTTATAGCAATGATTGGACAGGATAAGCTGGACTCAGAGAAGGACTAACATATGGATAAGAGACAAATTAAGGAATAAGGAAAAGGAATGTATGTTGTATTTCGTTAACATAAGAATGCAGGTTACGTCGGCCATTGGAAAAGTAGATCACAGAGTCTGGTTCTTAAAAACATAGAAGGAGAACTACAAGAAAAAAGCGAAGAGGCAGAAGAAAATGGGATGAATTCACAATATCAGTTATTGGACAGGTGGTGAACTCGAAGTGGCGAAAGAGATTGCGAGGAGACGCCAACTGCCTAACTGAGACTGTAGCTTCGCATCATCATCACAAAGGTCAAAATAACTATTCAAAATGACAGCGCATGTTGTATGTCCATATGTAAATCAAACGCAAAATGAATAAAAAACGTAGTGAGATATTTGATGTGTGGGTGTGCGTGAGTGTGTGTTCGCGTCCGTGCGTGTATGTTTGCGGGAAATCAAGTCGACAAATATTAATTGACAATATATATATAATTCTAAATGTGGCAGAATGTGATGATTTTCTAGTCAGAAACAAAACGTTACCATCGAGCAAAATGGAACATTAAATAGTGATTATCCCAATGCACAAAACTGATTTATTGATATATTCCACGCGTGGATGAGAGTTTTCCGTTCTGGAGTAATTCGGCACCAAAACGGATGTGTATTGAAGGAACTCCACTTGTATCACTTCTTACCCGTGATGAATCTGCGCCTTGAATAAATGTACGGATTTTACGAGTATGTATTAAGTTCTGATACGTTCCATATCCAAGCGTTGGTGTCGCTCAAGTAGTATTGGCGTCACCCTGGGCAGTCCTGGTCATCGAATCACCAACCACGGCAAGCTATAAGTAAGCTTTAAGTAACGTTGTAATCTGTGCGCGAAAGTTGTTTGGTCGTATCATTCTATCGTTGTATACTGCCATGTATTCGTTTATGCAGCTGCGTGGACTAAGGCAATGGGGAATAATTCGAGTATCCCTTGTTTCGGCAGCATGATGGGTCGAGGCGTGGATTTCTCAAATGAGATTCCGACGCCTTGCCACTGAATCCGTGCGAAGAAAGTTCGTCGGTGGATACGCTGGAGGCGAAAGTCAGATCTAACTGAGATATACAGAGAAAGTCTTGAAAAAGGGACTGCGTGTATAAAAGCGATGGAAACGGGGGGAAACACGAAGAAAATAGAGTTCAAGCGGCTGGGCCTTCAAGCATTAGAACCCAACACTGCCAACCTCTTTCCCTACGCAAGTGCATTTGAGACGTGATAATCCGATATGTCCGTACCGGCTAACGTCATTAGCGAACAACGAGTGGGCAACGAGTGGACAACGAGTGGACAACGAGTGGACGCCCGGCGAAGCGACTCACGACCAAATGAACAGCCCGCTGAACGAGATAGACTCGTGCTCCAAAGAGGCCGGTGTAATCCACTGATCTACTAAGTGATCCGTGGTCCGTTCCACGGTGGAATCGATACGGAGCTGCCGGGTCGTTGAACGTAATCAGCGGGACGCTCTCCCGCGGACAGCCTGGTCGGCGGCAAACAAGTTTACGGTGGTGATTAAGATCGCGATTATGTTGCATATTAATAGTATCGTTACCACAGGGAGACACGCCGGGCGAGAAGACATCGTCATCACCTTTTGTTTCACGCAGACTGTCGTAGTATAATTAGATGGACACTGGCGCGGTGGCTCAATGTTTTGGTTCTCGCCTCGTGTCCAGGATGTTATGGACTGGGACCACATATCGGCGGACAACACAACTGATTAGTCCCAATTGGTTGCCGACTTGCCTAGCATCTGGAATGAACTTTAGAAGTATGTGTCTTTCAGATGAGACACTGCAATCCATATGTTTCCTCTGGACGTCAATATGTATTCGTCGACTCACAACGTGGTCGGCTCTGTATCTAACCCACGGATGTTACGAATGCACCCAGCTCTGTAATGTATGTGATTAATATAGAGGCACGAGCTGTAATTGAAGAAGAGAAGGAGAAGTATTTTTGAGAAAAACAGAGTAAGACTGACAAGTATTGGCCGACAACAGTCTTCGTGATATCTCATAGGCGGCAGCACCATTCGTGTTCGAGGTACCCGCGAAATGGCGTGGGAAGTGATTGAAATGATGCTATACCTAGATGTATCAGTCAACAGATGTGCATGGTAAAACCGTTTACCACAGTCGGGTTCTAACGATATTATTGTTCTGTGATATTATGAACACATATGACGAATAATGAAGCAATACAAAACATTTGGCCGGCTATAGAAGACAACTTTTATACGGCTTCACGTCTGTCCCGGCGATTCTCTTGTTGTGTTAGCTATTGTGGGAAATTGTTTCATTAGAAGATGATGTGAGAAATCGCGAGCAACGCGTGCGACACCAAAACAAGCTTAGCAACAGATCCATGTGTGGGTGCTGCGTGCAGCATACGGTGGTTTTCACAGTAATTACTTAATTGCGTAATCTATATTTATACGTCGGGATGCCTCGAAGGCGTGATTTCTACGTACGTAAACAATTGTGTCACATGGGCTGCGATCGGTTTTTGGTCTATGCACTTAAAAGAGATATAACCAACCCAAATCCAAATATCGCGTTACTGGTTTACACAGAATGTGTTGTGAGAGTGTGGGATTCCAGTCATTTCTCCGGTTGACTGAGACGTATTAAACTCTGTCGTTATACACAGAACCAACGCAATGTCTCAAACAAACGTGCTATTTTGCCAGAAAGTGGACTAGTTTAGTAAACAGAGGCCAAAATATGTGACACAAGTTGAGTTTGGAGGCAAACAGCACAGAGCACAGCCGTATTATATTGGCAAATAATAGGAAAGGATGAATATAAATATATTTTAATTTCGCGAGCGAATATTGCTAGACTGCGAAACTCGTGACTTGCGCGGCCCACAACAATAAGATGCTGCGTGTTCAACAAGGTTTTCCTAGTAAACCACTAACGTGATATTCTAAGTGGTAGTTGGAAATGGTTATTTATATTTTAATAACTCTTACATGTGCATAGGCCAACAACCGTGATTTTGTTTCCCTTTAATTGCCATATTTCAACTAGATCTGGTATATGCACTGCAGGAAGTATCCATCCGCTAAACATGACATTTTCCATGTTATCTGTATTTGTATGTTCTTGCCCAAACTGTTCCTGCATAGATGACAATGTCGTCGCGTCAGCGATTCTTCTGCCTGCCGCTTGCACCCTTTTCCTTTTTCGGTTGGGTTGCCATCCAGTTGTTCCGATGGCCCGTCAGTTGTCTCTCCTTCTTGCGTTGTGGTGCATTGTCACTTGTTTTCCTGACATTTGTTATTATATATTTTACTTTGTTCTTCTTCTGATGACACTTTGTGGGATTATATTCGTGCTAGGAAACACAAAAGGCATCCGCTGCAGAGCGATTCATTATTGGTGTCCGTCTGTCGGTCACTTTGGTGTGCTTGTGTCGTTCCGCTCTTTCATTATTTGTATTGTACCAGCGTCATTCTTGCTTCCACTGCAACGGACGATCGCAGTATTCCCCGTAGTGCAGATTAACTCTTTGGGTTGTGCGAGTTCAGTAAACATTATAAATATCTTGCATGTAGCGACACAATGATGCTTTAAAAGTATTATGGCTAAAGGTTTATTACTGTACTACGCATATATATATATATATATATATATATATATATATATATATATATATATATATATATATATATATGTCCAGTGTTGTGGACACTGCATTGAGAAGACGTCAAATGTTATCATAGATTGTGTTTTCGATTAGCTTACTTTTGAAAGTATCGTTTTGACCACTGACCTAGGTAAGACACTACACTGATTAGAGACAACGTCAATGTTGATATATTGCAGAATTCGACCTTGACGTGACCTTGACGTGCATATATATATATATATATAAACACGCACGCACGAACGCACACACAAACAATATTGACTGCAGAGTCGAATACAACACAAGTTATATTCATCCATTGCAACAATTTCACCCATAATCCAACCCATGTTTCATCTCGGAATTTATATTTATCAGAATGTAACTACCAGAAGTTATCACAATGTAACTACCAGAAGCTGTTCATGGTTTCTATGCGCATCGTGACTGGATTCCTCGCTGGCCACAGCGACAACGGTTCCTCGGATTCTTGGTAATCCAATTTACTGTTTCATCTAAACATCGGTGGCACGTGAATGATTATGCCGCAGACGTCAACAGTGAATTTCATTCGATTCTATTTAGCATTTACCGAGAAAAACAGTCCCAAATCTGACCTTCTCAAACGCAGTGTGAAACGTTGCTTGAGAGCAGCCATTGGATCTGACTTTCTGGGTGGATCTGGCAACGGAGGCAACATAGCATGTATCAGCAGGTGTACTACGGAGCTTCTTTTGGGTTGCCATGACTGTAGTAGGCTACCTCGGAATGGTACACATCTGGCCGGAAATCTGTTGTAATCCAAAAACCTTTTTCAAATAGGCGTTCTCTGCCACAAAATCTGGTAGTTCAGGAGTCACATAACCAGACAAGACCCGTCGAGTTAAAAACCTTTTCTGTCACCAACATAACCCCAATTATCGTCGATTCGTGTTGCCAACATAGCCAACACACGCAAATAGGGTGGCGTTGCGTGAAATTATTTTGCATATAGTATAGAATGGCGGCATATGTGTATCGCACGTACCCACCAGAGTGCGACACCGTCACCATCTAAATCCTAGTTGGTTCCTAGTCCACCATGTGGTGCCACTGTTCTGGCAACAGCGCCCATTGTTGTATCGCATAAAAGACTCACTGACACCATGGAGCAAACGTTACCCTGAACAAGGGAAACCGTTTAATATTTGGGCCACGCAAAACCAGTGCGACTTAATGTTGTTTCGTATGAACCTTCCACATTTGAAATGACACTGTGTTGGCGTTATAACAACCACGTAAACAAACCGTTAGCAGTGCTTCAGGGTACGTCGAAAAATGTACTTGTATCACGAGTACAATACAGCTATGATTCATATCAATGGAGTGCGAAGAGTGACACATGCAATTCGGCATGATGCCCGTTCGAACAATTTCGTTCAGTCTCGATTGCCTCAATTCAGCCGACTAAATATGTGCGAGTGGGCACTATTATTGTTATCGTAACAATTATAGTAATAACCATAGAGCATAGTGTGTGATTCACAGTCAACGTGATGTGTTTCCCACGTGTCTGGTGTGGCCGTCTGCTCGCAATATAAGATTGGTCAGTAGTAATGTAGGTCAAGCGTCTGTAGTGTTATCACTGTCATCGTGCTACTGGCATTATCGCTAACATTTACGAAGATTCATTAAAATCAAATTCTTTGGTGTTCTGCTTTTATGTTCCTTCAGTGACGGCACTGCTTCTTGTTACAGGTCAGTAACATGTTCATCGTGAGTCTGGCGATCGCCGACCTGATAGTAGGCCTCATCGTCATGCCCATCAGCGCCATCTACATCTTCACGGAGGAGTGGCTCTTCGGCGTCGCCATCTGCCAGTTCTTCATCGGCATCGACTACACGGCCAGCACAGCCTCCATCCTCAACCTCTTCATCCTCAGGTGAACACCACGTCTCACTTCACGATGGTGATGATGATGTTGAGGTGATGGTGATGATGACGATGAAGACGAAGAGTATGGTTATTACGATGGTGATGATGACGATGATGAAGATGATGGTGGGGGTATTGATGACGATGATGGTGGTGGTGGCGGCGGTGGTGTTGGTGGTTATGATGACGTTAACGGACTGATGATGATGATAATTATGACGATGACGATTATTATTATAACGATGATGATGATGATGATAATGATACCCATGATACAAACTTAACAAAGCCAGACAAACAACATTAATATTGATGAAGCAGAAGGATGATGATGACTAGGAAGACTACGCCAGTGATAAAGATGATGCCGATGACTATGAGAGATGGTGTCCAGCGAACGGGTTGTGTGAAATAATGTTGTCCAACACTATATATATATATATATATATATATATATATATATATATATATATATATATATATATATATATACATACGTACATACATACATACATACATAAATACATACATACATACATACATACATACATACATACATATATATATATATATATATATATTGGTGTATATTTTACCCAACATAAAATGGTAATAGGTATTTTCTTCCAGTATGTGAAGGGAATTTCTTCAATTGTTATTATTTCAATAATTATTCAATTATTATTATCAGCGGGTGTTGGCGGAGTGAGTTCCGTAGTTGGGGGACAGTTTAAGGACATGTTTCAACGTCTAATGTAACGTCGTTTCTCCCGCAGTCTCGACCGCTACTGGTCGGTGACGACTCCGCTGCAGTATATCCGACGACGTACGAAGCGACGAGCGCTGGTGATGATCTCCGTCGTGTGGTTCCTGTCGCTGCTCTGGCTGGTCCCCATCCTCGGCTGGCACCACTTCCAACACGACGGCATACGAACTGTACCCCCGTCAGTGTGCGACACGGAGTACGCGACGAACACGGCCCTGAAGATCGTAACTGGTACGCTGAACTACTACCTACCGCTTGCTATCATGTACGCAATCTACGGTAAGATCTTCATGGAGATCCGGAAGCGCTCCAAACTCGAGGTCGGACTGCGCATGTGCGGCGGCATCCCGAAGGCGGCTGTCGTGCAGCCGAACTCGTTCTCGGACGAGAGCGACGAACCGCGCGTACCCGTCTTGCCCCGGAAGAACTGCGTTAGCGCAATTCCGCCGCTACTCAGCCGCCGCCTGTCGGACAACCTGCGCGCCATTACAACAGTCCACGAACACGAGTACACGAAACTGGAATCGAAGTGCGACGACGCGAAGGCAGCGCCCATAGCGGAAGCCGACCAGACGACATTTAGCAGCTCGCCGAATTCACCGGATGCCGCCAGTTCCGATTCTGCGCAGTGCATCATCAACGACGCCAATGCCATCGACGGCAAAGCGCACCACAACGAGGCGCATGCGCTGCCGACGATAGGCACGCCCTGTGTCGGTGGTGGCGCCACCTCTCGGGTAGCCGAGACGTCGCTTTCTTCGCCGTATTCGTCTCCGTTCACTGCGCACTCCGACCGCACCCACGTGCTGGGGTCGTCGCCGCGACGCGAACTGCCGAAGGAAATTCACCCGGTGAAGAAGCAGTCAGTTCGGAAGGCGGTGTCGGCAGCGAACAATCGACCGGCGGCGGTGCGGATCGTACCGAAGCCGACGGGGGCGATGGCGACAGCGGCGGCTGCGGCCCGACGGAAGAACGGCACGACAGCGCCGGCCGCCGAGTCGGCGCTGCTGAAGCGGGCGATAAAGTGGCGCGTTCGCGCCGAGAAGTGGCAGCATCGACCCAGCACGGCGCTGGCCCGGGAGATCAAAGCTGCCCGCCAGCTCGGCGTCATCATGGGCGCCTTCACGCTTTGTTTCTTCCCCTACTTCGTTTGTTTCATGGTAGTCGCCTTCTGCGACGGCTGCATCGGGCAGGGTCTGATGACGGCCATGACGTGGATCGGCTACATCAACTCGACGATGAACCCGTTTCTCTACCCGCTGTGCAACATGAACTTCCGTCGGAAGTTCCGCATGATGTTACGCCTCGAGGTGGCGCCAACTGCGCAGCAGAACCATAGCATGCGATACAGCGCGCCGCGGCCGAGTCCGTCCGGCAAGACCGACCACTAGGGGGCGAGCAGTTCCGAGTGATGGCTGTTGCACGAACGATGATGTGTGTTCAATGTGTATGCTCGTTGTGTTATAGACAAAATGTTCGTGTCAGCGTGCGTGGACATCCTGTATGTGTGCGTGCGCAAGTGCGTTCGTTAATGAAGGATAGCACGCTTGGAGGCATGCATGTAAAACAAATGATTTCGTAACGTTCTCGACATTTCTCGAGATATTTATTAATTAAATTATATGCAGAATCTCTGCTAAACGACGTATTTCAAATGGTATCGTACTGTTGCAAATGCGAAACAATATTGTTAGAAACGCAATATATTATACATAGCTTTATTAATAAAATTGAAATTAACACGTGTTTTCGTCAAAGTACTTTTCGATTCAATTAACTTTCACTTTCTCATTCCTGAAGAGTATCAACTATTTACCAACATATGGTACCTTGCTTCAAACGAGGTCATTTTGTCTTCAGAAGACATTCATGAATACATCTTACAGTAACGGCATTTGTTCGAGAACAGATCAAGTAAAATGTCTTAATCCACGAATGAAGACTTTGCACCTATCAGCCGTCTACGACACTGTATGGTATCGAAGCTCAAGCTATTGTGGATTCTGCCAGAAAACAAATAATTAATTTCACCTTGAAACTCATACCCAACCGAAGCTTTATATTGTAGACCAACGACGGACAAAGTAGGATACTTGACGATGAAAGAATCGTGTTCCAACGGTTCCTCGCTGAAACAACATTAAACAAGAAAGTATAGGCGACGATCTCGCAGTTCTAAGGCGCAAACTGTGGTATCATTTCCTCGCTTGTCTTGAATGCACATCCTATCTAACTACCTTTGACAGTGGCTACTTGAACTCAGAAGTTTTCCATCTTCGCAACAAAGAAGACAAGGACGTGTTTGCGAACGACACACGTCATGTCTGTCGATCAGTCCCTGCCTACCTGGTGGTCAAACTGGATAGATCAGTGACGTACAAACAATACATGGAAACCCTAAGCATAAAGGGGCACACGAAGCAGTGATACGTCGTCCTGCAGGCACCACATGGACAGCAAGAACAACGACGCTAAGCAACTCCACCTTAGCAATGGCGTACACACCTACAGAATAGTATGCATCGGTGCGGTGTAGGAGAGCACACACATCAAACGTGGATGTCAGCATCAACAACCCCCAGCAATTCGTCACTGGATGCCTACGAGCAACTAATGTCGAGCAGACAATGCAAGTTCAACAACTTTATATGTTTTCAAAACGTTCGGCAATCCTTTACTACATACGTAATATGATTGAATGTCACTGTGAAGTGTGTGTGTGTGTGTGTGTGTGTGTGTGTGTGTGTGTGTGTGTGTGTTTGTGTGTGTGTGTGTGTGTGTTTATGTGTGTGTGTGTGTGTGTGTGTGTGTGTGTGTGTGTGTGTGTGTGTGTGTGTGTGTTTGTGTCTGTGTGTGTCTGTGTGTCAGTGCGTGTGTGTGTGGGTGTGTGTGGGTGTGTTTGTATGTGTATGTATGTGTGTATATATATATATATATGTGTGTGTGTGTGTGTGTGTGTGTGTGTGTGTGTGTGTGTGTGTGTGTTTGCGAACGCTTCGTGAAAACTGCAGTTGTACCTGATGTTTGTGGCGGAAAAGTTACCACTGTCATTGGTATTGCAATACCAAAGCTTGACTGGGTAGTGCAAGGAGTCATAAGTTCTTGTCTGTTCACCCGTGCAATGCCGGACAACTGGGCTAATAGAGCAATATAATAACACACGTTCGTTTTATCTTCAATAATCAACTTACACAGTACCTCACCAATAATTGCAATACAACAACTAACATCGCAATTTCATAGATACAATCAGCACGTCGTGATGAAAATAACACAAGGTGCATTTCAATCGTAGAACGAGATGTCTAAACGGTTTTTACAGTCACACAATACCACAGAGGGCAACATTTAACATGCCATGGGCTGTCATTTTCACATCTAGTGTTGTTGGCTAGTCTAACAAAGTGTCTGTGTGTGGATTGTAATGTTTAATAACCGATGATTGTGGCTTGGAACCCCCACCCCCTGCCACCAGCATAGAGCACACTGCCAACTGCACACCTCAGGCATGTCTCGGCCACCAAAAACAAAGATCTTGTTGGTGTACGTGAGAACCGCGGATTCAAACACCGCCTGTGGCATCTCGGGCAATGACGACCAATGTTTTCTCTTAACATTCAGACACTCAATAGATGCGAGCACGTTGTCGCCGACACCTTCCGCTCCCATCACATAGAGGCAGTCCTCCAGCAAGACACGGCGGTGGTAACACCGTGCAATGATAAGTGGTGGCATCGCCTGAAATTTCTTCGTGGCCACGTCAAACAGCCACCATTTGTCCACCGCGACTCCCGATTTGCTGCCACCTGTAAGAAGCAGGCCTCTGTCCACGCGACATACGTCGTACAACCTGCCGACCGACAGCGACTCCCAACAACTGATTTCTTCCCTCTAGTACAGGCAGTGCTTGTCCTCCTTTGTCATCTTTGCACTGCACACAAACCAGCCCACCAACCACCAGGAGACAAGAATTCATTCGTATGTTGGTGCGTGGCACTGTGCGGCAACTAGTCATCAAGTGTTGGTGCACAGTGTTTGCCTTGAACAATTTTGCCTCATGTAGATACTCAAAGCACTTGGGGGTCAACAGGTCACCGGTGTCCTTTATGTGCCGCAAGTAATTGGTCCTACAATATGGCAGGCGGACGTGTTGAAGGATCTTCTCAAAGGATGACTTTCTGTTGTCAATATCATGTCGCATCCAATCAAGTACGGCCTCGACGACAATGTCTTCATTTTCAACATTGACATCATCATCTTTGATGCACTCAATTAGATCAGTGCAGGACAACTCTGAATTCATCCATCAATGCAACAGTTTTGAACTCGGACAGTATCAGTCGCCGCGCTTTCTGTTGCAGCTGGTCCAGTCGATGCAACGTAGCACATTTGTAGAATCCTACACAGTTGGCCGGCTCGACCTGTTTCAACATATAGTTCTCGCAGGCCTCCTTCAGATTGTCCTGCTGCAAGAGGTCACCTGCGTTGACCAAGTTATCCACGTTGTCGACAGTCAGCTCAATCTCATCGGTGTACATATAGTCGACGATGCTGGTCAGTATTTCTGATTCCATTGTCAGTTGGACTATAACTGACGTGCTTTCTTCAAGACCACACCTGAACAGTGCTTTGAAGTAATCGCATCCTACCGCCAGAACGTTTCGATGACACCGGACGTGAACGTCCCCCGACTGTAACGTGAAATCAGTAAACTCTTCGTTCTGGCGCAGTTTATACATTCTCTACATGAAATCATTCTGGTACTCCTTGGCAACAAATGTTTCCATTATCACGGTTGTAGACGCTACAATGCAAACATATATAATTTGAAAGTATATTCAGAAACATAACGTCAACACAAGAGAGGGAATAAGGGAACGTTAAAGAAGTTTGAATATATATATATATATATATATATATATATATATATATATATATATATATATATATATATATATATATATATATATATATATATATATATATATATATATATATATATATAAAAATATATATATATATAGATATATATATATATATATACATATACATGAATATCGTGCTCTATCAATATATATTGGATGATAGCCTGTGCACGTGCGCATTTCCGCAACTCAAATAAAAACAGGGAAACCATTTTTCGTGTTGTCAAATTAAAAGTTCATTGTTTGTCCGGAGAGTTTTTCAAGAGTGTATATAAATTATGTCGGATACTATTGTGGGGTTGCTCAATGCACCCATCAACGACGATGATGTATTAGCACGGCTAGGGGAAGGGTATACACTTTATTTTTGTGCGAAACTCTAAAGTAGTTAAGCCACCATCCGCTAGATGGTACCACTTTTACCCTAGTTATTCCACAGGAGGGCACTACTCTATGAGGTCGATATCCGCTATATGGCTTCTTTGGAACCCTAACTATTCCACGCGAGGGCGCCACTCTAACCCTAATGTTATTCGATCACTGTTCATTGGACGGCGTCTTTGTAACAATAACTACTCCGTACAATGGGGCCACTCCAACTGCATTCTCTAGAGGGTGGCATGTAAGGAACGTCAAACAGTTCCTTCCTTGACTGCTGATTTTACTTAGATTATTTGCACTGAGTAGTTTTTCGAGCATAACATTTTGTGATTATACGCGCGGCTTACCATGTATTGCTCCGTGTATGCAGCACTCCAAAACGGCAGTGGCAGGTAATGTCCTTAGCTTGCTCTCAGTGTATTTTATGGTTCCTTGGCGTGCGTGCGGGCGTGCGTTCGTACGTGCGTGCGTGCGTGCGTGCGTGCGTGCGTGCGTGCCTGTGTGTTATTGTGTGTGCATCGACGTGCAACTGGCTTCTCCAGATTGACATCACGACACCAGCATTGCCAACAAGAACGCCGAAATTAAACCTAGTCATTAAGTAATTATTAATAACGACGGAAATAGTTGTACCCGTAATAGAAACGTAATAGAAACGGGTGACTAAGTAAATGTTCCGTCTTCCGGAGGTAATACTGCAGCTTACTGGCGGGGCTACGATAACCCGTTACTTACCTACTTACTTATCCTCCTCGCACAATAGTAGATGTATGAGGTCAATCAGTAACGCCTTTTCGTTCAATGTCTATCTGTATTTTCTGTTTGCTATCTTCCAAGAATTCTATCCGAGTAGTTTTCTCTCTGTTTTCACAATTCTTCTCCATGTTAAATTTAGTCTGCCTCTCTTCTTTCACCTTTCCCACGTTAGTGCTGTTTTGCGTTGTTATTTCCACCTCTTCTAAATGTATGGCACATCCATCTCCGTGGTCTGATCTTAATTTCTCCCTGCCTGATTCAACTTATTTTGCTCCTCCTGTATATCTTGGTGTTTGTTTGCCAGAAATTCCAAGTCGCCTGCATAATCTAAGTCTCTTACTGACGACGTAAAGGTCCTTTATTTCCACCATTAATCACGCAGCTGATACCCGTCGTACATTTCGTTTATTACTTCAATTAAGACATACGATACTTAGTGTCTAAGTTGTGTACGACTCTTCTCGTTTCTCGTTCCTAATGAAACGCGTCACTAAACATGAATTGTCATTGATTTACAGTTTTGCTGTGACGTGTTTCGTTCTACTGTGAAAAAACATCACCATTTATCAAAGAAGTAACG